>SSNQ01033671.1:0-30353 GCA_006942095.1 Nothobranchius kuhntae | reverse complement strand
TTCGACCTCATCTATGCCTTACATCTAGATTATCCGAAGGGACTGACCAACACATTTGAGTTCACGCAGAAAATCTTACTTGGTCTTGATGAGTCTAAACTATCACCCAAGCTGCAGAGTCAAAAAGGACCTGATGTTACATGTGTAACTCAAAATCTGAAAGAGTGGTGGATTCAGATGGCTCACTCTGTTAGAGCATTGTCCACATCCACAATGTAATTTACTATTTGTCTGCTCTTTAATTGTTGATGTTAAAGTAACACACCACCATTTGGGCAAAAATGTTCATTTTCCACTTCTTGAGTTAACCCAACCACTGTCCTAATGGGTAGGACCCCGCGAGGAAAGTTGACCATTGAGCAGGGTTGATGGTTCATCCTTTGGGTCCATGTGGCAGGGGTGATGAGTGAGCACCACCTCCCCCCTGCCACGTGGACCTCAAGGGATAAACCATCAACCCTGCTCAATGGTCAACTTTCCTCGTGGGGTCCTACCCATAAAGACAGTGGGAGGAACAGTTGAGTTTTACCTTTTCTCTGTTCGTCCAGCCGTTCTGAGTCTGGCAACTCTCATTTGTGGCTTTAGTTTAGCGTGAATAATTGAATTGGATTAGCCCATAGGCTAATCCGATTCAATACTCAACTGGTTTTATGCCAAATGGCATAAAGTACTCACTGTCTTACTTGATAGTGGTTAGTGTAATTCATATTTTGTTAATGTTGAATTGATGTGCATCCTGATGTTGCTTTAAACCACCTACTCAAAGAAAGACTACACACTGCTGTTGTCCAGTTTTCAAAAGTGTGCGTTTGTAATTGTTTCTTTCAAATTTTGTTTTATTTTCTGTTTGAGTTGGCTTAATCGGTAACTTTAATTTGATCATAATTTGAAAATATATTTAATATAAACTCCAAATATTCAAGTTTATTTATGTTCTGATATACTCAAATATCTGAGTTTATAAACTCAGAAAATATGAGGCAACTGATTGCCTTACATTTTTTGAGTTCTGCCTACTTATTCGGGTTTACAGTGTACGAACTGTAAAGATTTTGTGGTGTCAGAGTTCACCTAACAGTTCAAGTGTTCATTGTTTTGCTTTGTGTGTTCACAGGGCATCCTCAGTTGAAGTTTCCATCTCTGCGCGTTCAAGATGTAAGAAAAATAATACGAAAGAAATGCAACAATGAAAACTTCAAAAAGGCATCAACAACCAAGCAAGTGGATCCATAAAATGGACTGATTTTTTTAAAGGCATTTTTAAAAAGTCTTTCAAAATGGACAGAATTAACGCGTCATGTTCAGAACAGTTTGCGTTCTCATCTTTGATTAATCCTGGTAAACAGGTCTGTTTTTGTTCTGTTCTAATTCTCTCTGTTTAATAAATTTAAACAAAATGACTTAGCTATTTTATTTAATTTTTTTTCTCTGCATAAAGACGAAGTATCAGTAAATAGTGGAAAGTAAATGTATTGGTAGTATGCAAATAGCAGATGTTAAATGTTACTTGCAGTATGTGTTTATAGAAAAAATAGAGATACTTAAATGTACTAAAAGAATATTACGTCAAGTTTACTGTAAAGTGTACTTTCAAAACTGTAAGTATACTCAATTATATAAGAAGTACACTACAAGTAAACATATATTATTACTTTAAGTATAATTTTAAGTATACATTCAAAGAGAAAAGTATACTCAATTATTTCAGAAGTACACTACAAGTAAACTTATAATGCTACTTAAAGTTTATTTTTAAGTATACTTTCAAGGGCAAAAGTTTACTCAATTTTATTAGAAGTAAACTTATACTGTTACTTTTAAGTATACTTTCAATGAGAAAAGTATACTCAACTATATCAGGAGTACACTACAAGTAAACTTATATTGTAGTATACTTCCAAGGAGAAAAGTATACTCAATTATATCAGAAGTACACTACAAGTAAACTTATAAGTATACTTTCAAGGAGAAAAGTATACTCAACTATATCAGGAGTACACTACAAGTAAACTTAGATTGTTACTTTTAAGTATACTTCCAAGGAGAAAAGTATACTCAATTATATCAGAAGTACACTACAAGTAAACTTATAAGTATACTTTCAAGGAGAAAAGTATACTCAATTATATCTGAAGTACACTCCAAGTACACTTGTGAGGTTACTTTAAGTATACTTTCAAAGAGAAAAGTATACTCAATTATATCAGAAGTACACTACAAATAAACTTAAATTATTACTTTGAAGTATACTTCAAGTATACTTTTAGTGGCCCAATTTAGTCCCAAGGAGTATACTTCTAAGTAAACTTTAAGAACAAGTATGCAAATAAACTTCTGTACACTTAAGTATACTTGAAATTAGATACTTAAAGTATACTTCTTTTTCGTAAGGGAACCCACCTCCATGTCGCTAGTGTTCCACCGGGTGGTGATGTTAGCCCCAGGCTCCAGTTAGCTTCCAGCTAAAGGGCTACAGCACTCTCCTGCCAGTCCCACCCTATTAAAGAGGGCCTGGAATAGTTCCCCCACACATCAAAGTGATTTTTCATTTATGAGCTTTTATGACCTTGTTATTCAGGATAGTTGATTTGCAGCTGCACATAAACTGTCAGTCAGAAGTTCTGCTAGCCGGTTATCATAGAGTAGCTAGTTCAGTTTGTTAGCTTGTTTTCAGAATCATAGTTGCAGTTTCATCATCTGAGCTGCTTTTTAAGATCCAGGTAAACTTGTTCAATTTGGGGTTAAAAACTAATGTTTTCACATATTTTTCCATGTAGTTTTTTTTTGCCAGTTCCTCTTCTGAAAGGTAGACAATTGATTTTCTCTTTCCCTCAAAAAATCTTAATATTCTCCTAGTTTGGCCCAGCACAGATCACTTCCCAATTGCAGTAACAGCCTTATATCATAACCACATAAGTGGAGAAAATGTTCAGTAGTGTTCGGGTTATTAGGTCAACGAATAATTTGTAAGCTTTTACTTACTTTTTGGATTCTTCAATAAATTCGTAAATATGGGAATATTTACCGATTTATTAATTAATTAAGATATCCTTAGATATCTGCGGGGCACCATCCCTTTAATAGGGAAAATTGAACCCAAAACCTCTGGTTATTAAATAATTTTCTAAATGTGACTTTAGGGTGTGGCTATGAACATCGGTGCCAAGTTCGGTGGAAATCTAGAAAGCCATTATGCTGATAAAAACGTTTTGACCCTTTAGCACCCCCTATTGGTGAATCGGACAAAAACCCATATACATGACCAACATCTGAACCCAAATAAGACTCTGAAGTTTTGTCATTGAATATAAGTATTGCGCAGATACAGTATAATGATAATTAAGTCATGTGCTAGCTAGCGCTAACATGTTACGGTTTGTGTAGATGGCACTTTTTCAAAACTGTAAAGTTTTAATAGAATATATTATTGTCTCAATCTGGGGATCAACTTTACTAAGTTTCAAGACAATTGGTCTTACATGTAGGAGGACTAATAAAAAATAAGACTTACCTTTTTTGCAACATAGCAAGACATCTAGTTAGGTAAAAGTGGGTGTGGCTAATTTTAAAACGTTGATAATCATCCAAGGATAAAGGCACAATAACATTTTTTTTAATGTTAGATCTATGGTTCAGGGGTTATTCGCCAAAATGCATTAACCTCTGCAATAGCACTCCCTAGGTTACCTAGGGTATGGATTTCTTAAGCTGGGCAGGGGTCTGGATTTTTTACTAGGCTGCCCAATCAGTTTTCTCCCATCCTTTCCTGATTCTTGCACCCTGCCAGTTTTATTCAGGAATAGTAATCAATAATGAAAAATCTGTACAATTAAGCTAAAATATCTCCTTTACTGGCGTTATTTTGGGAACCAGAGTCTGCACAGTAAGGGTTTTCACACATACCTTCAAATTAAGTAATATAAATATATTTTCTGTTTTCAATAATAAGGCTTGTCAAAGTAGCCGTTAAAGAAAGTTACTTCTTTAATATTTTATTTTATTAAATACATTTGTTTTCATCTTCAGACACTTATCTTAGAGTTACAGACAGGCAAACCATGCAAGAAAACAGTATTATAGAATACTCAGAAAAAAGGGATCCACTTTGATGGCCTAAAGATCGGGTCTCTGCTTTTTGCAGATGATGTGGTCCTGTTGGCTTCATCAGTACGTGATCTTCAGGTTTCGCTGAAGCAGTCTGCAGCCAAGTTTGAAGCAGCTGGGATGAGAATCAGCTCCTCTAAATCTGAGACCATGGTCTTGAGTCAGAAAAGGTAGAATGCCTTCTCCAGATCAGGGATGAGGTCCTGCCCCAAGTGGAGGAGTTTAAGTATCTTGGGGTCTTGTCCATGAGTGAGGGAAAGCTGGAGTGCAAAATCGATAGGTGGACTGGTGCTGCATCTGCAGTGATGTGGGCGTTGTACCAATTTGTCATGGTCAAAAGAGAGCTGAGCCAGAAGGCGAAGGCTCAGTCCCTACACCCCCAGCAGGTGCCTGAGGTCCAGTGACCAAAGCCTACTGGTTGTGCAGCACACCAGGCTAAAGATCAAAGGTGACAGATTGTTTGCTGCTGTGGCCCCCAGACTCTAGAAGACCAGTTTACCAACTTCCTTCCTGAACTGAGGAACATCAAAAGAAGTCTGATCGGTTAACCAAATAAAACACATAAAAGGCACTAAATACAATTAGTTCTGTTTGCTATTCATGACTTCCACAAGCTACACTAAGTTCACTTACATCAAATGAAGATATTATGAAAGCTTATCATATTGTTCCTCTCTTTTATCAGTGCTACAGAATTTATTAATGTGTTCTAGTTTGATCTCATCCACTTTGCTCAAATGATCCCAAGCTGACCTTGGGTTAAACTTCAGATGTGTCTGGCAGATCTGAATCAACCTGAGGCAATTCACATTTACCCCCACACCACTGCACCAATATGTGTGTTTGCTCGCCTTTCACAACAAATCAGTTGAGTAAAACAATTTTTTTCCCCCACCACAGCACAGCTCTGGGAGCTTGAGTGTAGTCTTAACTGTGCTTGGCAAGCAGAACGCACAGTGAAGCACAAGTCTCTTGAGGCCAGGCTGCGAAGGCTAATCACTGCAAAGACATGACACACAACCACGCAACTGCTTGCACCCAAGCAAATTTGCTGTCCTTTTGTGCGCACATATGCAAACAGCCTAATGCACATGTTGTATGGGGGGGTAGAATAACATATTTGAACCCAAACTGGATAAAGGGGCTCATCTTATAAAGAGCAAATATGAGAGTTCCCATGAAACTTTACTGTGAAGACATGTCGGAGGTGAAAAATGAGATGAATGTTTTTGCGTTATGAGACAATTCAGATTCATCATGGATGGAAGAGCAGGGGAAGAATGCAGAGAGGCCTTTAGATCCGGGGGAAATGATGCTCCATTTGAGCGACCATCCAGTCATAATCGGTGCTCACAACTTCAATATGCAGAAAACTTAAAATGATGCCTATAGGAGCACCCTGTCTCTATTATTCTGACTTTCATATTCTCATTTTTGTCAAGGTCCCCCCCATGCACACGTACACACACACACACACACACACACACACACACACCATCCCCCCCAGTTGCAGTTGCCCTTTGCTTTGACTACGCATTTGTAAATTTGCAGTGAAAGCACACGCTTATTTGATTCATTATTATTCGTCATTGTTGATATGAAACCATTTGATGCCCCCTTTCCCTGGGGTGGACAGATCATCCCGGGCAGCCTGGGGTAAATCTATTCACTGGCATACCCATGGAATTACCATAGGCATGCTCATGGCTGGAAAAAAAAAAACTGCATTGTCTGTTGAACTAAATTTGCTTGATGTGATTTTTTGAGAATTTTGGCCCATAAAGAAAAGTGTTTTCATCTTGGATGTGTTTTCCCCATGAACAATATATTTTCAGTGACTGCAAAACAGCACTGTTGGATGGTGGGAGAAATACGTAAATTTAGGCACGCTGGAGAAACTTCAAACAACAGAAGGAAAACATAAAACATAAACTAATTGATTACTGAAGATGCTGTATGCACAGAGATGGTAGCAGGGTGCAAACCAGCTGAAACTACTGAAATGTACAAAGGTGGACAAGGTATCTCCATCTACTTCTGTTGTACTTGTACTTCTTGTTACCTGCAAAAGCTTTCTGATACAGAGGACACCAAAGCCATGACAGTATTTCATCCATTCACAAAAACAGCCAGTCATTCAATGATGGTGACAAGCTGTATTGTAGCCACAGTTGCCCTGGGGCTCACTGACACCCTCCGACAACCACCAGCCAGTTAGGAGGGTGAAGTGTCTTTCCCAAGGATAATAACTTCCAAGGACAAAGCCTGGGTTCACACCAGCAACAAGGTGGTTACAAGGTGGATGCCTAACCTCTGATCTGCTTTCATCCCAAAAAGTTGAACTATATAATGCATAGCACTGTCTTTAGCAGAGACTATAATAGACAGAGTATCGACATCATGCATGTGATCATAGCATTGACTTTACAGCACTAGAGTTAAATTTTCTATACTCAAATGATAAAATGTGATAATATGTAGCAGTCCTTCATGCAGTCATAGAGGCTTTAAAGATACAAAGTCAACAATGCTTCATAAGATTGAGCCTCTTTTAGGGCTCAGGCTAATGTGGGCGGTGAAGAGCATAAGATGTCTAGTGTGTCAGCACAGGGCTGTCATCCTGTTAGGTAGTTGTATGCTTGTGTGTGTGCGTGTGTGTGCATGCATGTGTAGGTATGAGCTGTAAAGAGATGTTAAGAAGCTTGTTCCATCATGCTGATGAGCTCCGTAATGCAATATAGTTGCTTTTCCCTGACAGAAGTGAGGACACTTTCTAGCACATCATCTCCATTATCTGTGTATACATTAACCTTGAGTGTTGGTGGGCAAGTGAACTCATCCGCGCTCGCTCGCGTACGCACACACACACACACACACACACACACACACACACACACACCTAACATCCGTACCGGAATACATTTTGTATAATCCCATTGTAAACTGTGCCAAGCTTGAAGTTCAGTGGCTGTGCAGCAATAAGTGTACCGTATGTGACTGTTACTGTAGTGAAAACTTGTTACAGCAATTTAGAAACAAAAAATATATTTTTAGTTAGACTGGATTGAAAAAATACCTAGAGAACCAAGTGAGAAATTGTAATTCAGCTCAGCCTTCAGCAGTCAAATGTGCCCTTTCTAAACACACTTGCTGCCTTAGTGACTGTAGATTTTTTTTAATGCTATAGGTACTTTAACAATTTAAAAAGGGAAAACTGCACATGACAGGCCAATCCAAGGGTATTTCACTGATTCTTTTTTTTTTCTTAGGGCTCCGACTAGGCCTTCAAATGCCAGAAAATATAAATTTATTTATCTAAATCTTAGGCTTTAATATCATAAATAAATCCAGAGTTTCTACATTGAGTCATATTATTTTCATTTAAACATTAAAGCTACAACCCGAAGTTATTCTATATAAATATAGGTTCTATTTCGTCTAGTCTTAGCCCTTAAGCTAGCTGCTATTGGAAGGATGATCTCAGCATCAGCCAATCATGAAGAGCTCAAATGTACGCTCACCAATGGTGGGCACCCCTGTGGGTATATAATTGGAGCGACTCCACTGTTCGCCTCCGTTATCTCTTCAAGCCAAGCTTAAGAACTTTCATTACAGAGCAATTATCCAAGAGCACTAATCTGCTCACCAACCATGTCCAGCGACGTCAGGACCTGCCTGGCCTGCCAGATGGGCTGTATCTCCAGCGGCGTGCTGCACGCCAAATGTGAGGTCTGTCTCATGGCTCATCACACTGGCCTGGCCTTGACCCCCCAGGCCTTGTGCCCGTTTTGTGCCGCTCTGCCCATGGCTGAAAAGATCCACCGGGTTGACTACTTCACCCCCGCCGCCGAATTTCCGGTGGCTAACACGTACTTGCTGGACAAGGCCTTACAGTTCTTCAACGTCGGCCAGGAGCCGGCTGGCTCCAACCGACTGGACGATGACATCGACCATGAGGAGTACAATGAGGCTGGCTGCCATAGCCCTTCTTCCCTCCTGGACTACACGGAGGTTGACGAGCCTCCCTCAGCGGGTTCTTCTGCTCCAGTGCCTTCTCGCTGCTCCCTGCCAGCAGTTAGAGCACTGCTTCAGGAGCTACCTGCCATCATCTCCGCGGCTGCGGTCTGCAAGGGGCTAGCCGTGTCAGAACCGGCTCCGCCTGAAGCAGATGATTTGGCGGGAATTTTCGGGGCAACACAAATGCGCTGTCCAGACCCAATCTGTCCACGCTTCCCCTCTGCCATGAGCTGCTGGTCCGCCGCCTTCTCTGAACCTGCTAAGCTCAAAGCGCCAATTTCCACATATGCGCCCATTACTAAAGTCGATGGCTTCTCTGACCAGGGCTGGCCATCCGTTCCTCCACTGGAGCTGGACTTGGCCTTGCTGTTTGGCGCCAAGAACCACCTCGCTGGCCAGCAGTTCCCGCTTCTAAGCATGACCATCTGCTGGCGCGGCTCACCGATCGCGCACACCAGTGCGCCTTCCAGACCGGCGCTGCAGGAAATAACATCGCCTTTCTTGCCTTTGGCGTCTCCAAAATGGTGGAAGAGCTTGACGCTCCTGACGAGTCGAAAACCATCATGACTAAAACTGCTGATGCCATTCTCAATATGTGCGCTGCTGTACTCACCGGTTCTGCTCGCATTGCTGCCTGGCAGACCCTTATCCAGCGGGCCTTGTGGCTCAAGGCCCTGCCCTCCATTCCCGAACACCTGCACAGAGAGATGCTGGAAGGCCCCATCACCTCTGACGTTCTGTTTGGTCCCCATCTTACGAGCGTCATCGAGAAGGCGGCTGAACTGTCAGCCATGGCGCGAGACCTGGGTCAGCCTCACACTCCGGCCGTTCCTCCAGAGGATGGGATGAATGGCGCGGAAACTTCAAGCGCCCAGCTGCACCGCCCGCCCCACGGAGCCGGCCTCCCCCTTTGGTTCCACCTCAGCAGGACCAGAGAGTTGGCAACCAACGGTTTCGAAAGGGCCAGCAGACACCATCTTGGCCATCACAGTCACAAGAACCTCGCCGAAAGCAACCACGAAAATGACTCGTTGGGGGGAATGTGTGTGTTTCTGACTGTAATGTTAACTCTGTGAATGATTTTGGTTTTGAAATAAAACCCAAAAAACGTCACATTGAGAGCACAATCCTACTGTCCTCTGCAGAATCTTCTGCCGAATCCTCACACATGTTCCCCACACCAAGCACTGTGACACACCTGCATGTTCACGCAGTCAATCATATTGCACGCCCACAGCCAGCTGTACGGGTGCGCTCCATTTGTGCACCGGCTCTTGCTTCCTGCCAGGCCCGACACATTCCGCTCCCCCCACAACGTCGGGTGGGACGGGATGTCATGGCGCTATCGCGTCCATGTGCAGCAACACAGTGCACGGCTCCATCCGCTGGCACTTTGTCTTCCCCATGCACGGGTCCGACTCCCACTCGTCCTTTATCTTTGGACACCACGCTTCGTGGTGCGGATCAGCCTCTTCCAGCTGTTTCACACTCGCCCTTTTGAGCGCAGCCCTCCATGGGTCTCTCTCAGTTCTCTGGTGCGAGTGACGGCGGTAAGGGCGAGAACCCAGTCCTCAGACGTCGTTCACATGACCTCAAACACGCGTCTGCTGTCGGAACGCGCACAAGAATGGCACCGCCTTTGTCTCATGAGCGAATGGATATCGGACACCATTCATTATGGTCACACACTCCATTTTCAGTCCGCTCCTCCTCCCTTCAACGGGATCGTGGAGATGACGTTCACGTCACAGGAACAATCTCAGGCCCTGGAGCTGGAGCTACGGGAACTTCTGTCCAAGGACGCCATTTCCCAAGTTCCTCGCGGGCGAGAGCACTCAGGCTTCTACTCCTTCTACTTCGTAGTACCGAAGAAGTCGGGAGGAATGAGACCAATTCTCGACCTTTCCCTGTTCAACTGCTCCATAGCAGTGATGCATTTCCGCATGTTAACAATGAGGCAAGTCCTAGAATACGTGCGCTCCGGGCAGGGCCGGAGTGGGACACATTTTCAGCCCTGGAGTTTCAGACCCCAGACCGGCCCACTTAACGAATTGTTATTAAAATCATGTTAGAACTTTATATGTATAGTCTACAAAAGCACACTACTCGGTAAAGCCTTGTAATTCAGTGCAAGAAAGAGTTGCTTTACAATGTAGGTTCATTTGAACATCAGTGCACATCTCCAACATTGTTCTTTACAACACATTCTCTAACAATATAACAATCTACATTCTGTTTAAACAGCTGTTCTGAGATTTTCAAACCTTTAAAATGAAATGACTCAGCACTCCCTTTCACACTTTTTCCAGTTTCCCTAGACTCACCTGCACACAATTAAAATAATCATCTGTAAAGCTTTAGCACATTTGATATGGAAAACACATTTTTTGTAACCAATTAAAATATTTTCTATGGCAAAATATGCAGGCTTATTTCATTTTACTTTCATTCTAATAGCGATCTGTTGTGGGCTTTGTGCATTTACTAATAAAAATACAACAGGTCACTACTGTTATTTGGACATTAAAATTATTATAATGAAACTGATGTTTGCTTGTTTGCACATGAGTTGGCTCACCTATTCCTTCTATCCCAACAGGAGCAATACCCTCACTGCTGGCTCTTCTTCTGACACTAAATCACATTGTGTGAAAATGGTCACAATTCAGCATTCATTTTCCTTTTTTACACGCTTTCTGATCAATGCTGAATCATCTAGCATTTTAGAACACTTTCATATAGAGCCAGGATAGTTTTCATCATATGAATTTTAATAATATTCAGTTCACTGACTCAATAAGTAATCTTACCTGTACATGCCTGCTCTGGAATTGTGGGCTTCTGCCTGGTGCTTATTAGGCCTACTGGATCTTGTGTTTGACTCTGAGGGGCTACAAGACAGTTTGGTGGCATCAGTCGCATCATACTGTTAATTATATTACATAACTTATGTCATGATGCCATATAATTCATTATTGATGCTTAATTAACTTGAATGGTGATTTGCAGCCGGTAAAGTTTAACATCTTGACTTGCCTTACCCGTTTTATCTTCATTTGAAGTTAAAGACCGGAAGCTTGTTTGAGAAAAAAAGGTGCTCATTTTTGCACATTTAGCTGCATCTGTTTCCAGCGCTTTCCTCTTTTTAATTCTTGCCTTCTCCGCGCCACCCTTGCTCTTTCTACTTTCCATCTTTCCGTCAACTGCGTGGTCACGTGGTGCACACAGGCGCATACAAGGGAAGAAAAAAAAACGAGCTGCAGCCAGAGACAGCCGGGAGGAGCGTATCAGCCCGGCGGCCTCAGTGCCATGACTGAACACCGGCACCAAAAAAATAAAAATAAAATGATAAAAAAAAACAAAAAAAAACGAGCGCACCGGCCCATGCGGCCCAAACATCGCGCGGCCCACCGGGAATTCTCCAGACCCTCCCGATTAGCCACTCCGGGCCTGGCTCCGGGGACTGGTTCACGTCAATAGACCTGAAAGACTTCCACAGCCCAGTAATTCCCAAACACCGGAAGTTCCTGCGCATTTCATTCAAGGGAGTTCAATACCAGTTCAATTGTCTCCCTTTCGGCTACTCGCTAGCCCCGCGCACCTTCTCCAAATGTCTGGAGACAGCTCTGCAGCCATTGCGCACAGCGGGAATGAGGGTTTTATTTTACCTGGACGATCTGCTCCTATGCGCCCGGTCCAAGGACGAGTCATCAGAGCAAACCAGGAAGTTAACAGAGTATCTGTCAACCCTGGGGTTTTCCATAAACTGGGAAAAGAGCTCCATCCTTCCATCCCAGTCGATTGTGTTTCTCGGGGTGGAGCTGAACGCCTCCCTAATGAGAGCATGTTCGTCACCGGCGAGAGCGGCAGATCTCACCACGGTGATCTACCGCATGCAACCCCGCAAGATCGTGAGAGCCCTGTTAGTTATGAAACTTCTGGGCATGATGGCTGCTGCCCACGCTGTGGTGTCGTTAGGTTTACTGCACACGAGACGCCTACAACGTTGGTTCATCCGCCTCCGGGTACACCCGATGCGTCAAAAGAGACGCGTGTTGAGGGTTCCCCTTCAGTGGGCGGGGACCTCGCTCACTGGGGGAATCCCTGCATCCTTTCACACGGGGTCCCCATTGGACGTCCTACGTCACACGTATCTGTTTTCACGGATGCGTCACTGTTGGGATGGGGGGGCACGTGCTTGTCCCATACGGTGGCAGATCGCTGGCCCTCCCACACGCACGAGCACATAAATGTGTTGGAGCTTATGACAGTGAGAAATGTGATCAGACACTTTGCTGCCCTTCTCGAGGGCCGTTATGTCAAAGTTCACACAGACAACCAGGTGGCGGCAGCCTACATAAATCGCCAAGGGGGAGTTTGATCCCTCCCACTATTGCACATAGCCACAGATTTACTGTGTTGGGCACATGTCCACCTGCTGTCCATTAAAGCCACCTACTGTCCATTCCAGGGGTCCTGAATGTAGCAGCAGACATCCTGTTGAGAGGGTGACCCCGCGACTCCGACTGGCGCCTGCATCCCGCGCTGATATCACAGATCTGGACCAAGTTTGGGGAACCATCTGTGGATCTGTTCGTGGCTCGCGAAAATGCTCAGTGTCGGCTGTGGCCTGAGTCCTCGGGACCACCGCCCGCTCTGAGCGGACGCCTTCTCACACCAGCCCTGGCCTCAGATGCTCCTGTACGCATTTCCGCCAGTCCCACTAATTCCCCGACTCCTGGGACAACTCTCGGTAATTCTGGTAGCTCCCAGACGCTTGTCCGCGTCATGGTTTCCAGACCTGCAAGCGCTGGTGTCCGGCTCCCGTGGAGGGCGGACGTCCTTCTCCAGGTGGAAGGGATAATCAAACATCCTCCAGAAACAGGCCAACGGCTGTGGGTCTGGCCGCTGAGCCGTCACGCTTAAAGGCTTCTGGGCTGCCGCATGATGTGGTCGCCATGATTCAGAGTGCGCGGGCGCCTTCTACCATCTCATCTTATGCTGCTAAATGGGCAGCTTTCCAGAAATGGTGCACAGAGCGGAATGTTCAAGTGCTCTCCTGCCAGCTGGCGGATGTCCTATCGTTTCTGCAGATGCTGATGGACAGAGGTCTCGCATTCAGCACTATTAAAACATATGCTGCAGCTATCTCATCCTGTCACCAGGGTTTTGGAGATAGATCTGTTTTCAATCATCCCCTCACAAAACGTTTTCTAAAAGGTGTCAGAAGGAACAGACCTGTGTCCCGCCCACTATTTCCCCAATGGGACCTAACGGTGGTTCTGCGCAGCTTATCTGAAGCCCCAATTTGAAGCCTTGGACCAGGTCTCACTCAAGTTCCTGTCACTCAAAACTGCCTTGCTGCTGGCGCTGGCATCAGTCAAGAGCATGAGCGACCTACCCGCCCCCTCAGTGGCTCCCGTATGCCTCAGGATCCGGGAAAATGGCCGGTCTGCTGTTTTATGCCCCAACCTGGCCTTTGTGCCCAAAAACATTAATACTTCCTTCAAATCCAGATCAATTTCATTGGCTGGACTTTTTCCTCCTCCCCATAATTCTGACAATGAGGCGGCTTCCCACCTTCTCTGCACGCGCTCGCACGATATGTGTCACGCACTTCAGGGATTCGCCGCTCACAAAGCCTGTTTGTGCATTACAGAGACCCTTCCCTTGGGCAAGCGCTGTCGACCCAGCGTCTCTCACACTGGCTTTGTGACATCATTTGACTCGCTTACATTTCATCAGGGCGGGATCCTCCTGCAGGATATCTGCAGGTTTAAGGGAGCCAAATTTAAGACTTTTTAAGACCTTTTTTAAGGCCACTTTGACCAAATTTAAGCTCGTTGTCGTCTTCCTCCGCTTATCCGGGTCCGGGTCACGGGGGCAGCATACCAACTAGGGAGCACCAGTCCGTGCTCTCCCCGGCCACCTCCACCAGTTCCCCCGGCAGGACCCCAAGGCGTTCCCGGACCAGATTGGAGATGTAACCTCTCCAACGTGTCCTGGGTCGACCCGGGGGCCTCCTGCCGGCAGGACATGCCCGAAACACCTCCCCAGGGAGGCGTCCAGGAGGCATCCTGACCAGATGCCCAAATCACCTCAACTGACTCCTTTCGATCAAGATCCAAATTTAAGCTATTTTTTAAATTAAATTTAAGCTATAATTTCCAGCTATTGCCTGGAACCGGTGCTAACCACGTCGTGAACATGGGATTAACCATCCATTTACCATTAAACTTGCACTTCTCCATGGCGCAAGCTCCCACTAGCTTAACCAGCTAATGTGCTAATCTTAAAATAGTCCCCTTTCACAACCAACTGAATGTGTACGGTTCCGCTTACGCCAACATCATACACAAAAAATGCTGAAGACTAACTAGAAATTCACGAAAATGTCATAGAAATAAAATAATCTAGTTTGTTGGGTCTTTGGTAATTTAAGACCTTTGGAAACAGTATTTAAGGATTATATATCATTTTTAAAGACTTTTAAGGCCTTAAATTTGGAAAAGTAAATTTAAGACTTTTTAAGGACCCGCGGATACCCTGTCCTGAGACACTCAGGGCTCACTCAGCCAGAGGGATTTCCTCTTCTATGGTGCTCCACAGTGGTGTGTCGATGGAAGACATTTGTCAGGCTGCTTCATGGGCTTCCCCATGTTCCTTTACTCGTTATTATTTACGAGATGTGTCTTAAGGATCCATCACTCGTTCAGTGCTTGGACCTCAGCAGGCTGAGTGAAAGCATTATGGCACCACATCAGCCCTACTTGAATGAATTTCATCCTCTTGTGGATGATATTTTTAGTGGGAACCCCACGTTTCTCTCTGGCTGCCTCAGCCTTTTAAGCCCTGGGCTGGGGTTGAGCGACCCTCGCTAAAAGGAGACATGCTGGCTGTGTCCATTTGGTTGAGCTAACCAGTGTGGCATAAACCCATCCAGCTGCACATTATTCCAATAGCAGCTAGCTTAAGGGCTAAAAATAGAATGTTGGTTATGTATTGTAACCCCAGATTCTATGAGTCTAGTCGCAGCCCTTAAGCCAATGGCCCCACTGGTTCTGTTAGGACCAAGAGCCATTGGAGGCGAACAGTGGAGTCGCTTCACTTATATACCCACAGGGGTGCCCACCAATGGTGGGCATACTGGTGGGCATACATTTAAGCTCTTCATGATTGGCTGATGCTGAGATCACCTTTCCAATAGCAGCTAGCTTAAGGGCTGCGACTAGACTCATAGAATCTGGGGTTACAATACGTAACCAACGATAACCTTATTAGTCTTTGAATGTTTAATCAGAAGATTCTATGATTCTTTGCCTTTTCAGTGATCAAGCACACTTCATATCAATTCAGACAGTCAGGTTTATAAAATTCAATTCAAATTCTATTCAAAGATACTTTATTAATCCCAGAGGAAAATTAGTTTCAGTACACACAATTCTGAGATCAGAAGCGTCTGTAAAAGGTAAGACATTTATTTTCTAAACAAATTAAAACAAGACAAGTTAAATAAGATGACTGTGATGGATGAATATAAGTGGATGTAATGTAATGTATGGTGATTGAATGGTGTGTGTTTATCAGAACCTTGTATCTGGAAGAAACTGAGTTGTGGGTGTGAAAAGAATTTGGTCTGCATTAAACAATGAAGTTGGTTCGTATCAAACGGCATCAGACGCAATTTACTGTATGTCATGCCTATGTACCCATTCCTGGAGACCCCGTTTGGATCCGAGATGTCAAGGAGTCGGTGATCCCACATGCACGTGGCTTGTAGGAAAACCTCGATGCGACCAAGTCAGTCCTAGGATGTCTCCCAAGTCACAACAGATAGATGAAGTCGTTTGCGTCTAGAACAGCTGTTTCTGAATAGCTGAAGGAACCGTTTTGCTGTGTCAGCTGTAGCGTGTAGCAGGGTTGACAGCTTGTCAAGAGATGCAATGGTTAGAGAGTTTTCCCTCGGTGGCCAGTCTGGAGTTCTGCTCAAAACTATCAGAATGCTTGAACTAACAGAATGCTGAATCACTCCACAAGTGATCCTGATTTAATAGTCTCATATTATGATTTACTTGGCCAATCAGGACATGCCATGTTAAGAGGTGTTAACAAACAAACCTCAGAACATCACGCCTTCTTTCAGACAGAAGGTTCTCTGATTTGTGGGTAAGAACATCTCTATGTGCATGAAATTACTTTAATTTTATCTTATGAATATTGTGTAAGAGTGTAATGGTTCACTTGTTAAACCAAACATTACCAATCATAACATCAAAATGTTTCATTGTAATATTAAAATTCATTTCAGCCTTATTAACTTAGGCACAGCTTAATCAAAACATTTCATTTAACTACCGTAAATCCTCTAATACAGGCCCGGGTCTGTCTTTGACTCAAGCTCATCAAGCTCCAGGCCTTAATTGGAAGGAGGACCAGAATTAGAGGCAGGCCTCAATTTCTATTTGAGCAAAATGAACTAATGGTTCCCTGGAGTTTTTGACAATTAAAATTGCGCCCACATTTTCAAAGTTAAACACATTTCTTTTAACAACGGTAGTTTCTGCTTCAGCCCTCTCCCCCTCCCCCTGCGCAGCGGCCACAAACTCACTGATGCGCCTGCAGCCTCTCTGAGTTCCTGCTGCTCTAAACATTAAAATAATTATTTCATTTTCTGTTCCTCACCTTCAATGGTGTCTGTTTGTTGCAACCACCAGGTACAAAAACTAACTTGTTTTTATTTGACTATTTTTCTGTCCTGTCTGTTTATTATCTTCCTGCATCTCCTCTCAATCCTAAAGAAAAACTGCTACCTGGGTTCATTTATATTCACCTTATGAGTTACCTTTGAACTGCAGTTCTAAAGATCTACCGACCGCAAAAACAGCGGAGTGCTCGCCGGCCACATCAGTTAGGTACGTCACCGAGGACAAAACAGGTGATGCGCCCTGATCCACAGCAGCGAAAGGCATCAGGCACAAATAAAAGAATAAAAGACAGAAAACATAAAAGGAAATGAGCCGACATGAACGATCGCGTGTTAAATTAGTTTTTGAGGTGGCGACACCTGATTTGATAATGTTACTGTGGCCGTGCTCAGGACGCAGATGTCTGGAGCGCGTCAACAATCAGAGCTTTGCATGCGCAAGCTGGTTAAGGTTAGGATGGGGGTGAGGGGAATGTTAAATTGCAAGAGGATAAACGTCACAATTTGGTTAAATGTCCGTTTTACGGCGGCTGTCAGAACCGACACAGCGCGTTGCCTCCAGACGCGCAGGAGCTTGTCACCTGCTGACAGCAGGCTGCTGTCTTTTCCGTGGACTGCATCTTGCCGGTCATTATCACGTGACAGCGACTAGTCGATGACAGGCATAAAAAGTCACTATAGAGCGGTGAAGTTGACTAGTGACTAGTGCAGCCACATCAAAGGTGAGTCTCAGATGGCAGGATTCAGAGTCTTATTTCCTGATATTTGGACATCTCGCCTCTGATTGGCTAACAGCAATGCAACTCCATCACTGACTCTGATTGCTCTGCAACATTGGTGTTTTATCTCCACCAATAACACAAGCCGGAAGGAGTTATGCTGAGAGGTGAAGTTGCAAATAATTTCTTCTACTAGCCAAAATGCATTCTGCTGTTTCCTGGATGCTAAACCAACAACAGCTATCCCCGTTGCAAGTCGAGATGGTTGAGTCCTTGAATATAAATATATATTTGAAGAGGCAAATCCCCAGGCATGGGAGGAGTTTGGTGAGACCATGGAGTAAGACTTCCATATGACTTTGAGGAGATTCTGGTCTATCATCTGGTGATATCGTGAGAGGAAAGCAATACGCTACCAAAAATGTTTACAGTGATGGTTTGCTGTTGACTTCTACTCAGGCTGTTGTAGATTGGTGGGAGGAATACTTCGAAGACTCCTCAATCACATCGGCATATCTCCCAGTGAGGGAGCAGAGTCTGGGGAGTTTGGATTGGATGCTCCAGTCTCTTAGGCCGAGGTCATTGTGGTGGTCAAAAAACTCCACGGTAGAAAGGCCCCAGGGATGGATGATAACCGCTCGAAGCTCCTTAAAGTTCTGGATGTTGTGGGGCGGTGTTGGCTGATGCAGCTCTGCAGTATTGCATGGACAATGAGGGGCAGTTCCACTGGATTGACAGACTATTTAAAAAGGGGGACCACAGAGTGTGTTCCAACTACACTTCTGAGCCTCTCTGGTGAGGTCTGTTCAGGGGTTTTGGAGTTGAGGGTCTGTCAGATTGTTGAACCTCGAATTCAGGAGGAACAATGTGGTTTTTGTTCTGGCCATGGGACACTGGACCAACTCTATACTCTTAGGATGATCCTGGAGGATGGGTGGGAGTTCGCCCAACCAATCTACATGTGTTTTGTATATTTGGAGAAGGTGTTAAACCACATCCCTTGCACATCCCCTGGGGGGACCTGTGGGAGTACTTCGGGAGCATGGGGTACCAGGCCCTTTGATATGAGCTGTTAGTTCCTTTTATGACCGGTGTCAGAGCTTGGTCTGCATTGCTAACAGTAAGTCAGGCTCATTTCCAGTGAGAGTTGGACTCTGCCAAGACTGCCCTTTGTCACCGATTTTGTCCATAACTTTTATGGACAGGATTTCTAAGAACATCCCAGGTGTTGAGGGGATCTGTTTTGGTGGCCTAAGGATTGGGTCTCTGCTTTTTGCAGATGATGTGGTCCTGTTAAGTTCATCAGACAGTGTTCTCCAGCTTTCACAGGAGCGGTTCGAAGCCGAGTGTTAAGTGGCTGGGATGAGCATCAGCTCCTCTAAATCCAAGACCATGGTCTTGAATCAGAAAAGGGTAGAATGCTTTCCCCAGGTCAGGGATGAGGTCCTTCCTCAAGTGGAGGAGTATTTCAAAGTCTTGTTGAGTGAGGGAAAAATAGAGCGTGAGATCGATGGGGGAATTGGTGCTGTGTCTGCACGTAGGGTTGGGCATCGAGCATCGATTGGAACCGGGACCAACTGTTAGTTTTTCCTGGAATCGTTCTTTTTTTATTTTGATTCCTAGAATGCCGATAGAAGAGGAATCCATGGCCGATCTCCATGAAAAATAAACGTGATCTGCAAATTGTGATCAACGCTTTCCAGAGCTGATCACACCAGCTGTCTGTGTGTAGCACCGAGTTCCCCCTCCTCCCACCCGGCGCACAGCAGCCAAATATAAACAAACGCGTTTCCTGAACTTTTACTCCGTAATGTAAACTTTAACTCCTGCAGTGTAGAGGAAACTTGTTAAAATACATCAACACGGTGGATTTAATAGAAACTTTAAAGAACAAACTCTGGATGGTGTGAGGTGAGTTTGTCTCAATGCAGAAATAAAAACACACGGAGCATCAGCATTCACATGCAGCCGCTCATCAACACTTGTGTGTGTGAGCGTCAGAAGGCTGAATAATAACCTGTAGAATAATTAAAGTCATCATGCTAGAGCAGCTTTCTCTGTCAGGGTATCTGCAGGTTTAAGGGAGCCACATTTAAGACTTTTTAAGACTTTTTTAAGGCCACTTTGACTAAATTTAAGCTATTTTTTAAATTAAATTTAAGTTATAATTTCCAGCTATTACCTGGAACTGGTGCTAACCACGTCGTGAACGTGGGATTAGCCATCCTGTTACCATTAATGTTGCTCTTACCCATGGCACAAACTCCCACTAGCATGCTTATCTAAAAATAGCCCCCTTTCACAACCAACCGAATGTGTACAGTTCCGCTTATGCCAACATCATACACAAAAAAAAATGCTGAACTAACTAGAAATTCACGAAAATTTTATAGAAATAAAAGAATCTTGTTTATTGGGTATTTGGTCATTTAAACTATTTAAGGATTATTTGTCATTTTTAAGGATTTTTAAGGTCTTAAATTTGGAAAAGCAAATTTAAGATTTTTTAAGGACCTGCAGATACCCTGCTCTGTGGTAGACCACACCAGCTTCTGCCACAATAAATAATTATAATAATCATAATATTAGTAAATCACACACAAAGTTGTGAACATTTTAATTTCCTTTCTGAACTATTTCTGTTGAGAGTTTTAATGTTTAAAATATGTTAGATTGTTACTGACAGCAGCTACATTTAAGTTTCACTTTCTGTTCTGACTGAATGCTGCTGCAGCATGGAGGTGTAGTTCTCAGTCATCCTGGACATGATCATCCTGAGAGTTTTAGCTGAAAACAGCTGGACGTTTCTGGATATGTTGGAGACATTTAGCCTTTCATCCCAGAGGCTTCTTCCAGACTTTGGTTGTGGTCAGAAACAAACACACTGGTTGTGCTGCAAGTCTTTTTCTTTTCTTTTTTCTCTCCAAAACATGTTTTTGTCTAAATGAAGGTGATGTTATTGTTCATAGAATTAAAATTCATGTCAAAGTTAAGATTATTTCATCAAGTAGCTAGCTGTGGTTAGCTAGCTCATGTAAAACATGTCACGTCTTGAAAGAATCGGAATCGATAGGGACCGGAATCGAAACTAGGAACTGGAATCGGAATCGTTCAAAATCAAACGATGCCTGTCAAGTTGCTTGTGTAGAACACAATCCCCACATGGAAGCGAATAATTAATCTGGAGAATTATTCACTGGACTTCACTCAAGACTCCACAACTTCTCTTTCTCTGCTTCTTTAATTTATCCTTTTCCAGGCATTTTACAGAACACCAGAGCATACGTTTTTTTTCTTTTCTTTGAGTGAATCAAAGTGTCAAACATTATTCAATAAAGTTGGTGACAGCAGGTGAAAACCTAAACACACACAAAAATATATTCTTAAAAATCCACTCATTTTTACAGGTTTGATATCAACCAGTGCATAATTAAACCTTTAAAGAGTAATTTAATTTATAATATAAAAGATTTAAGCACAAACAAACACCAGACTAGTTATCCAATTATGTAATAAACACCGCATGATGTGCACTGTTATGTGCGGCACCACACCTGAGCTGTGCTGCGCAAAATTCTCTCTGCTCGCAATTACAGTTCACCCCTTTCAGATCAGCGTCTGACCGGCTGCCTCTCCAGAGTTTTAGACACCTTTCTCTCCTTAGAGGGTCCATGGAGGGTCGGACAATATGTCCGCCTTTTCCAGGTGCTGACAGCCCTCTGCCTCTCACCTGGCGTGCTGCATGAAACATCCCGGCACGCCCCCTCTCACGGGATAATCAATACTGTGCATTTTCTCACCCACTTTTGTGCTTATCTTATTTTTTTCTGCATTTTGTTTTATATATATTTTTTCCTTTTTTTTCTTATTTTCTTCATTTTAAAATAAAAAATATATAAAAATCACCAGCTTGACTTTACAATGCCCAACCCTAGTCTGCAGTGATGCGGGCGTTGCACTTATCTGTCGTGGTGAAGAGAGAGCTGAGCGGGAAGGCAAATCTCTCGATTTATCGTCGATCTATGTTCCTATTCTCACCTATAGTCACAAGCTTTGGGTAGTGATCAAAAGAACAAGATCACGGACACAAGCAGACAAAATGAGTTTCATCACTGATACTTCCCTCATTCGGGACTTATAGGCCTCACGTGCCTCCTCCTCCTCTGCTTGGCCGCCAGTTGAAGGGAGGTAATGTCATGGTCTGTAGTGAGCTTCCCCTGTGTTTCGCCCTGACCTCTGTTTGCAGGTGGGCATGCCCGAGAGCGTTCCAGCTGCAGCCAGGGGCGCAGATAGGATTTTCAAACTGGGGGGGACAAAGTTCCAATGTACCCTCCCCCAAACACACACACACACACACACACACACACACACACACACACACACGCACGTACACATACACAAACTATTGCAAGCACCTTAACTAGAGCTCAGTCAGTTTGTGTAATTTCATCCAACAGTTTACGTAAAAACTAACACTTTTATATACGTGTTTGAAGCCATTATGCAGTGGAACGCTGGCAACAAAGCTCTGCCTGATCAACACTATAAATGATAAATGATCCGCACTTGTATAGCGCCTCTCAGAGTAAGGACTCCAAAGCGCTTTACACTACAGTGTATCATTCATCCATTCACACACACATTCACACACTGATGGTGATGAGCTACGATGTAGCCACAGCTGCCCTGGGGCGCACTGACAGAGGCGCCCCACTATTTAATTCAGTCATTTGTTATTCTTCCAATCAATTACTAAACAAAACCTCATGCTTTATGCAAAACATTAAATGATTTTCAGCATACCAATCTTTACAGAAAACATAAAAGCTCTAAAAAACTGCACATAAAATATATTTAAAAAACAATATTCACTTATCACTTAGAGCAGTGGTTCCCAAACTTTTCAGCCTCTGGCCAACAGATGTTCCTTCATATTTTTACGTTATTTAGAAATTTTCATTATATTTGGAAAGTTTTTATTTATATATAAATATAAAAAGCTCTTTTTAAATTTTATGTTTTACCTTTTTTTATGATTATGTGGCACACTTGACTTCCATATATAACGCATCGGCATCTGCCTCTTTTTTACGGCTTTTTTTAACATTGTCGCTACGTCTATCACATTAGCGGTGTTTTCACCATCATTTCTACATCCATCACATCCCAAGTTTTTATTTATATATAAATATAAAAAGCTCTTTTTAAATTTATGTTTTACTTTTTTTTAATGATTATGTGGCACACTTGACTTCCACATCTAACGCATCAACATCTGCCTCTTTTTTACGGCTTTTTTTAACATTGTCGCTACGTCTATCACGTTAGCGGTGTTTTTACCATCATTTCTACAACTATCACGTCCCAGAGAAGGTTAAACAAACATCAAACCTAACGTTTGGAGCTTGTAAACTCCACACACCTCTCGTGCAGCACCAGCTGTCTGATGCTGCAGCAGCGTCAATCTTCCCGGCTGGATGAGTGAATTTCTTCATCAGAGTCAATATTCTGCTTCATAATAAGAGTCAGTCATTACCAGATGTTGGGGTTATGAGGTAAGCGAAAAATTTGTAAGCTTTACTTACTTTTTGGATTCTTCAATAAATTTGTAAATATGGAAATATTTACAGATTTATTAATCAATTAAGATATTCTTCGATATCTTCGGGGCACCATCCCCTTTTAATTAGAAAGGGAAATGAATCCAAAATTATTATCAGTCTATCTGAAATGTGGAATCCGTCTAGGAGCAGAGATTTTCACACCGACACAAAGAAGTTACCGGAGACAAAAATCTGAATTTTATAACATTTAATTAACAAGGGATAATAATGTAAGACAGTTTAATATAATTAGAGATGGGTGTGTGAAATCAACTGTGTGTGTGTGTGAATGAATGCTTTGTCCTCCCAGAGCAGGTGTGCGGGGAAGTGTGTGTGTGTAAAAGGGATCCTTTGTTCTGCTGAGAGAGGGTGCGTGTATGTGTGAGAGTGTGAGAGGGGGACCTTCCCCTCCCTCTCGCATTTCACAGGAGACCTGGATGTGTAAAATTTTTCAACTTTCCCAAACAGTTAGTGACTTACAAATACTAACTTCCTTCACAAAACTCCTAGGCAATATCTAATGATCTGTTAAAAGCTGTGGCCACAGCTTTCAACACATAGACATTAATAAAAGAAACGACCTTACTTCACGGTAATCCGGGTGGCGTTTTGGTCCGGAGATAGAGAATAACCGTTGGTATTTTGAAACAGTCTTGCGCTACGACCGCTTATTTTGGTCTAGAAGAAACGGGAAAGATAAAAGTTTAAATGAAATAAAACTTGCAGGAGCAAAACCTCTGAGCGAAGCAGACATCCCTCGTCGTTCAAACGGGTTGGATGGCGTTTCCGTTGATTCCAAGCAGCTCGGCCGGCGCCCACGCGTCCGAAGGCAAAAGGCGAGCGTATCTCAAACACCAGCTGAAGCTGGATACAAGAGAGCAAAGTTTCTTTTGTGCTGAGTTTGATAACTTACAGCGTCTCCGTGTGGTTTGATGGCTTGGAGTTGCTTTCCAGCGGTTCTGTGTTCGATCCACTTAAGCCTCCAGGCCTCGTGCACACGTTATTCGGAGCCGTAGTCAGCGAGCGTGTCCTCTCACCAGTTCAACTGGAACAAAGGAACACTAAGTTTCATTTCTCGCTGAAATTTATAACCTCCAGCTGGCGGGGAAACTGTCCATGTACAGAACTCGTGCTCCACCTTGGCGATGACGTCATCACATTGCTTCCGTGTGCAAAGCATTGTGGGAAATGAAGTTTCTCTCGGCGCTGGAACTTATTATTTGCTTTTTAAGAGCAATTTAGCACAGTCTTTGGAGAAAATTACTGCAGCCATTTCTCACGAGGGCATACCCTCAACACAGACAAAGTGATCAGTCAACAAAGACCAGACCTGCTGGCATTTATACGTTTTATCTAATATTTACACTCTTCATGTTGCGTGCATCTCCTCCTCTTTCTGACTGGAAGCCTCACGGCGGGAGGGATTTTCAAACTCTAAAATCTCCAAAACATTGCTCAGCCTGAAGATTGCACATCTCCACTATCTTCTGATGTAAAGTAGTAACTTCATGAGGCATCATATTTGTAGATGAGACTTGTTAAAGTCAGCAATGAGGCTTTGGCGCTTTTAACAAGTCAATGTACTGAATCTATAACCAACATGCATAAACAGACAGATCAGTCCCGCCTACTTACACTGTTGGTCTTTTTTAAATACGCAGTAATCGTTGCTTTCCTTTTCGCTTCATCCTGCGTCCTAGCAGCAACCACTTTGGCGCCTCTGGAGTCGGTGTTTGTTTACATCATGCTGCATTCAATGCTCTCCTGTTTTCTCTCCTGGACCTCCCCCTCAGGATCACCTGGATTTCAAATAATTGTTACGATGTGTTATAGTTATTTTTCCAAACAATACAACATAAATGCAGCTCATTGAGTCTGTGTGACAAAGATTTCTATGTCAAAGAACCACTTCCCCAGGTAAGTGTAAATATTCAACCAGTCACTCAGTCAAGGATGCCATGAGCTACTAAATGATTCAGTGTCAGTGTGTGTTTTTAGAGCAGACAACCAGAGCACCATCCAAGGTTTGCCATAGTAATAATGTTGTATTGATCAGAACGTGTTCCCCTGTGGAACCATGCGTTGCAGGTCTCTAGTAAATATCCCACTTTGAAAAAACAAACACTACAAATGAGCTGCAGTCAGGTCTTACACAAGAACAGCTACCTACTTGTGAATCACTGTCGCATCAGATAAGCAGCTCTTCAAGTTGCTATGAAGCGTGTGTGCTTTGACTGCAATGGAACGAAACAAATGCAAACGAGGCCTCTGACAGATTGCAGCCGATGGTAGCTGCAGTGTCACTGCTGTTGTAATTAGTGCCCGTGGAGTTCCCCCACCCCCCTCCATGCAAATGGATACACTCAGCATTTATATATTCCTTTTCCTGGAAATCTTTCCAAGTATAAGGACATGAAAGTCAGAATTGTAAATGCTAGGAAAATAATGTGGTCTAATAATCTGTTAACCTAAAAGCTCTAGCGTAATGCTAATGTGAGGTTTCTCATCTAAAGTTGCTTTATGAATTCTTGGTTATGAGCTAAAGGAAAGGTATGACGGTTTTAAATAAATATAACAGAGTGTGTGAAGAAGAGCTTATTTATCTGTATTTTTCAAAAAAGTCCACTTAACTTTTTTATTGTTTTCACCCAGTGAGGGGTCAATTTGAGGTCTTCTGAGTTTGTTCTGCAGCACTGAAACCTGAATCAGAACAGTGAAACACAAACAAACATAAACTTCATTTTTTTGTTGCCACTCCCTTATTAATTGGTTGTGACATTTTACTAAATACCACAGTGGGTATAATGCTAAATTAATCGCATACGTGACTTGGGGAAAGCTTTTGAGCTTTTCTTTTTTCTTTTTTAATTTAGGAAGAAAATAATCACATCAACAGAGTTAAACAATTCCATAAGTTTGGCATTACTGGAAAAGGCATCCAGAAGAAATTATGTAACCTACATAAAATAAGCTTAAGTACAATGTAGCCAATCTTTGTTTATCAGAACCTGTTCCCAGTCCAGGCGGAAGGCAGTCCTAAGGTAACAGAGAAGTCAATGTTATGGAATTTATCCAAAAGCAGCTGAGATTGCGTTTTAATCTCCGTAAATAATGTGATGAAAACGTGAACCAATGTTAAAGTCAGTCCTTTTCGCAGGAATTGCTCCACTATGGTGAATATCTGAGGGAGACAATGAAGCTGTTTACTTGCCAATTCCCCAGAGGACTTTCCATAAGGGAGAATGGCTCTAAAGCATTGACTGAGTCATGCACTTAACACTGCTTCACCCTCACAGTCAGCGGTGATTAAGGGATGTAATAGAAACATAACCTGATTTGGGATTTGTTCAGGGTGTGTCACTGGCTTTCTACTTTTTAATTAATTAGAGGTAATGGGCAGATGGCCTGCAGGTGTTAGTGGGGAGGAGAACGGCAGAGAAGGGGCAATAAGACTAAATGAGAATTTGTACTGTAATTAGTCTTGGGAAAAAAAATCTTCCTTCATTCAATATATCCACATAATGAGAATGATTTTATGTTGTCTGCTTGTATTTACAGTTCATAGCACAATGGAAACTAGCTACAGATCCAATATTTCAATGTGAAGTCACACTGAAATATGACACCACAGAAATTGTGACCTTCCTGAAATACAATCTGGCAGTTTGAACTTTAAAACCCATTGACTTTGTTATTTATGTCCTCTACCCTTACAGTCAATATAAATTAATGAACCCCAGCATTAAAGTGTGACATGTCTGATATTAATGACTCTGATCATACTGCTTACATTACAACAGGAAGCCAATGAGCTTTTCAAAACATTGAAGCATTTGTTAGGGCTTCACAGTTTCAATTATACCCTTTTTGGTTTCATGTTAATTTTGTGTTCAAATTCAAAAATATCTACATGGTAACTGTTACGGCCTGGCTCGTGGCACAACAACATAATGAGGAGGTCTGGACAGATGGTGTGTGTTGAATAGTATTTTCATTTTAAAACCAGCCTCCAAAAGGCATCGCCAAAGCTGCCAAACAGGCAGACGCACCCCAGAGGTCATCTCTACGATCACTATAATCAGTCTCAGCTCTCCAAGCTGCACCAAGCAGCCACCCACAGGTGCAGACTCTTAGTGCATCTGCAGGCTACACACAGCTAGACCAATGAAGAGGCAGAAGGCTCTCGGCAGGACATTCCAAGCAGCCAATCATCTGGTTGCAACAGTACAGCAATATTTGTTCACTAGTTGGATGGGTGCTTTCTTCTCCCAATGGCAGAGGCCGTAACAGTAACACAAAAGAAAAGACTACTAGCAAATATTAACAAATTCAGTACTCCTGGAGGCTTCACCGACAGTACAACACACAATATAACAGTTAAAACCAACTTCAATGTAAGGATTATTAGGGTTATGACAAGCGTATAGATAAACCTCATTTGCTTATCACACATGTGTCAGACACAAGCCCTGCGGGCCAGATGTGGCCCACCACATCATTTTATGTGGAGCAAGAGATTCAAGTGTCTTAAACAGTGGCGGCTGGCCAGTAGAGGGCGACAGGGCGCCGCCCTCCCAGTTTCCCCACTGTTTTTAATTTTTATTTAAAAAAATAAATAAATAAAATTAACAATAATCACATATTCTAAGTTAATTGTGTGTTTTGTAACAAAAATAAATCATATATATATATATATCTATATTGGTCTCTGCCGGTCTCTGCCGATCTCTGCCGATCTCTGCCGAGCGGTGGAGGCTGTGTGCTGTTTTTCAATCGCCCAAACAAGACGGGACCAGTTGTCCAATTGCTGACAAGAAAATCAAAGGGTAGGAATGGGAATGTATCCAATCAGCGTCGACGTTGTTTCAGAACGTTTCAGAAGCATGATGGGCGATAGAGCTACCGCCAAGGCTTTCGTTGGTGTTCGGTAGAACTCGGAGAGTCTCGACTCCAGCACGTTTTTAGTCGTGACTCGTGACGCACATGGAGCAGACGCAGACATGGACGCCAGTGCGCCTACAACCAGGATACCGGATCTCAGCAGCCACTGAATTCAGTTCGGTCTCTTCTCCAGTATCCGTTCAAGAGGAGAACTATGGTGGAAAAACTTAATGTCAAAAAGCTTGGACCAGATCAGCCCGACGTAAAGATAAGCCAGCAGGAGAAGGAGAGAGGTAAACTGTACACACGACGCTTCTCCCAAAATTGGTACACCAGGAAGCAGTGGCTAGCTGGATGCAATCACGCTAATGCGTTATTTTGCTTTCTGTGTTTGTTATTCAAAACGGCTGGGATCCACAGAAGGTGGATGTGGAACTTGTGTCTCACTGGGGACTCCATTCATTCTCTGACTGAGGAATGCAGCGCATCAGTGCAGCAGCCAACAAAGAAACGGAGGACGTTTGGACAGGGAGAACAGCAGCTGGGTGCAGAGGTAAGCTGTACATTACATTTCTGTAAACAAGACAATCAGAATCAGAAATCCTTGGTTGTCCCACAAACCGGGACATTTGTTTAATAACATGTTTAATGTGCAATAACTGTAAAAACTAATTTCAACACACATACCTATTATACATAGTTAATCATGTAAATGTGTATTTCAAGTAAATTTGTACATACATCAATCTGATTCCATTTTACTAGTTACACTTCTGCTGCAGCAAACAAATTTCCCAGCTTTTGGGACAATAAAACATTTCTGATTTGTCCCAAAAAGTGGGAAATATGACATTTGTAAGAGGATACTGATGACATTATTTCCTATGAAAGTGTTTCCACTTTCCATAAGTCCTAACAGTGTAAATTTCTGGCATTTTGTCTAAGTAGTGTTTACTACCATTACTGTAACAGTGACCTGCTCATAATTTTTCGTGTTCACTCAAATGTTGAAATTAAACAAAATGTTTTTGTTACTTTCCTCTTGCATTGCCTATTTACCATTTATGGTCATGTTATTTTATGTGCAATTTAATGCAGTACTTTTCAACCTTGGTCCGCAAGGCAGCGTGCCAATAGTCAGACACACCTGGATTAATCAGTTTGTCCAATGATGTAAGACAGGAAATAAAAGAGCTGTGCTTAATTCAGGAAATAGTGAAGTTGTGCACAAAGCTCAGAAAGCACAAGTTTGTTTAAAAAAAAATAGCACAGCCCCACCAAAAATATTTTTCACCAGCCGCCACTGGTCTTAAAATAAGTATATGCGGCTTCAAAGCGCACATTGGCTATAAACTACATTTCCCATAATTAACTCAGCAGTTAGCTGACTTTGAAGCCCAGAAATGGATTTTAACAGCTCAGTAATGTTTGCTGCTGACATAGAAAGAAATACCGACCAACTTCCAGACCGAGATGATTTAACTCCAGTTTAGCGACATGCTCAAGTCAGTGTGACTCTGTGGCTGCGGCAGCTTTTATCCCCCTCCCTGACACAACTGCATGGTCCAGATGCTCTCCATGTCCAGCAGCACAAACCTGTGTGAGCAACTGTTTCTCACTGACGAACTCCTTCCTCAGCTGAGAGCCCAACCTCACAGATGCAGGTCTGGCTGGAACAGGTGAGCATCACAGGAAATCAGAGTGGCGAAAACTGGGATTGAATTATTTTGCTTTTATCAACCTTTTCTGCTCCAAAGCATGAAAGTTAATAGGTGAGACATTGCATTCTCATTTTAGATAATTACCATTTTTTATTTATGTTGTTGGCTTGTGAAAAGAGATTTAACCTACTTTAAAACAGGACAGATTACAGATAGAAGAATAGAATAGAAATAAAATAGAAAATCCCTTAATTGTCCCTCAGTGGGGAAAGCTTGGTGTCACAGCAGCGATAACATTCATTACAGGAGCAACAAAGGAGAGTAAAAAATAAAGAATAAACAAGAAAACATAAAAATAGAAACTCTTAAAAGATTGAAAAGATAAAAAATAAGAAGAAATGCTGAATATATGCAGATTTTAAGGAATAAAATATTTAAAAAAAAATTGAGACATACATGTATACACACTGTAAACCCAAATGTTGAAAATAATCAACTAGGCTGAACATGAAAATAGTCTCCTACACCTATCTCCTGCAGGGTTTCCCTTACATAGGCGTAGCCGTGGCGGCCCGCCACGGCTGAAATCCCACCGCCACGCCTACAAGATCCCAAGTTTTTTTTTTTTTTTTTTTTTTTTTTTTTTTTTTTTTTTTTTTTTTAT
>SSNQ01033670.1:0-16113 GCA_006942095.1 Nothobranchius kuhntae | reverse complement strand
CTGAGCCTGAGATCAGTGGACTCAGTGGTCTCCTTTAAAAAGCAGCTGAAGACTCACTTGTTCAAGCTGGCTTTTGTATGACCTTCTTCACCTCTCTCTCTTTATTCTGCTCTCCCCACCTATTCCACCTTCCTCAGGATCCACTGATTTCCCTCTTTCCTGTTCACTCTCTCTCTTTCTTAACATTTTTTCTTTTAAATCGCAATTGCTTATTCTTGCTCATTTTAAATATATTTTTAAACATTTTCGAAATGCTTTTTTATATTTTTACAATTTTTATACTTTTTGTTTTTGTGAAGCGCCTCGTGATTTTTATCTTGAGAAGCGCTATAGAAATGATTTCTTCTTCTTCTTCTTCTTCTTCTTCTTCTTCTTCTTCTTCTTCTTCTTCTTCTTCTTCTTCTTCTTCTTCTTCTTCTTCTTCTTCTTCTTCTTCTTCTTCTTCTTCTTCTTCTTCTTCTTCAGTAGCGTTCTGTTTTACATCTGGGATGTTTCAGTCTGCCTCTGCAGGACTTGTCCATGCCCAGTAGTGAGCACAGATGAATCAGCACAAAGCCAATTCAATTAACCCAGCTGCTTTAATGAAACATAAGCTGACATCATCTTCCCACTTTTATCTGATAATTCATAGCTTCTTAACTTTAGGTGTCTTCAGAGCTAAGGACTCTTCTTCAAATAGAAGGTGGATCTCTGGTGTTACAACCATATGGGTTCCTTAAGTTAGTCAACCTATTTAAACACTGCTTTCCATCTAGGAGACTTCCAGTTTTTCTTTACTCTGGTTTTAACCTCAGCAGCCTTGTCATGAAACTCACTGTGTTGTTTCTGGTCTTCAGGTGGAAACATCAGCTGTTTGAACTCCACATTGACATGGACTTCTGCTCCCAGGAGCAACGCAACCTTCAGCAGGACCAGCTGCAGCTGACGGATACCTGGAAAACGAAAACATGTTACTCAGGCACGATGATCCAGGTGCTGTGGTTAGGTCAGCAGAATTCATACTTACTGATGTGGTCGATGGAGCCGGCACAGAACTTTCCATACAACTTTTTGGCTCCAAGACCCCGCAGATCATGGATGGTGAAAGGCCACAGGTGGAGAACATTGTTTCTGGAAAACGAATCCCTCTTCTCCAGCACCACCACTTGAGCCCCCATGAAACTCAACTCCACTGCTGTCCGCAGACCACATGGCCCCGCCCCAATAATCACACACTGCCCAATAAGAAGAGAGAACACATGGTCTGTAAAGGACCTTTATTAATGCAGGGCGTTTAATATTCTTCTCTGGAGGATTGGTTATCTTTATTATTATATTACCGCAGGCATCACTGCAGCTCTAGTGACTGTGTGCACCTCCACAAATTTGACATTAAAATGACTAGCTCGTCGGTGTGAGGTGTTCCACTACTTTTCTAAGCGTTTTGTTTTACTATGTTGAAATTATTAGCAAACAAGAGAAAAAGTCTGAATATGGTTGTGTTTATTTTGTCTGTGTTCATTAGACGTGTAGGTGTGCGTTTGTTATGCGTGAGTTTGTTACGCGTGAGATCAATAGATATGTAGGTGTGCATTCGTTAGGAGTGAGTTTGGTACGCGTGAGTTCATTAGATGTGTAGGTGTGCGTTCGTTAGGCGCGAGTTCATTAAGCCTGTCTGTAGATGCATAGTGAACAGGCGCCTAATGAACATACGCTTAATGAACACACGCCTAATGAACACACGCCTAATGAACACAAGCTTAATTAGGCCCTATCAAATAAAAATGTTTTAAGCCTATTCTTAAAAGTAGACAAGGTGTCTGCCTCACGGACTAAAGCTGGGAGTTGGTTCCACAGGAGAGGAGCCTGATAACTAAAAGATCTGCCTCCCATCCTATTTTTAGATATTCTGGGAACCACCAGTAGACCTGCAGTCTGAGAGCGAAGTGCTCGGTTAGGAACATATGGAACAATCAGATCACTGATGTACGATGGAGTTTGATTATTAAGAGCTTTATATGTCAGAAGAAGGATCTTAAAATCTATTCTGAATTTAACAGGTAGCCAATGTAGGGAAGCTAAGACAGGAGAGATATGATCTCTCTTTTTAATTCTCATCAGAACTCTACCTGCGGCATTTTGGACAAGCTGAAGACTTTTAACTACATTCTGTGGACTTCCTGAGAGTAATGAATTACAGTAATCCAGTCTTGATGTAATAAATGCATGAACTAGTTTTTCAGAATCACTCCTGGAAAGGATGCTACTAATCTTAGCAATATTCCGAAGGTGGAAAAAGGAAATCCTACAAACCTGTTTAACCTGGGATTTGAATGACATGTCCTGGTCAAAGATAACACCAAGGTTCCTTACTTTGTTCTCAGAGACTAATGTAATGCCATTCAGGTCAGGTGATTGGCTAAGCAATTTCCTTTTCTGAATTTTGGGTCCAAAAATGAGAACTTCGGTCTTGTCTTGGTTTAAAACCTAAACGTTTTGAGTCATCCAATTTTTTGTCCTCAAGACAAGCCTGTAATCTACCCAACCGATTAGGTTCATCAGGGTTAATGGATAAATATAACTGAGTATCGTCAGCATAACAGTGGAAGTTTATCCCATGCTGTCTAATGATTTTACCAATTGGAAGCATATATATAGTAAAAAGAATTGGTCCAAGCACTGAACCCTGTGGTACTCCACAAGTAACCCTGGAGTATGAAGAAGATTTGTCATGTACATTAACAAAATGAAATCTATCAGACAGGTAGGATTTAAACCAGCCTAGCGCTGTTCCTTTGATCCCTACAACATGTTCAAGTCTTTCTAAAAGAACATTGTGATCAACTGTGTCAAAGGCAGCACTGAGATCTAACAAGACTAGAACGGATACATGATTCTTATCCGAAACCTTGAGAATATCATTTGTAACTTTCTCTAATGCAGTTTCAGTGCTGTGATACTCTCTAAAACCAGACTGAAATTCCTCAAACAGAGCATTAGTGTTTAAATGCTCACATACTTGGATGGCCACTCCTTTCTAAAGGACTTTGGATAAAAATAGAAGGTTAGATATTGGTCTATAATTCATTGGGTCATCTGGATCCAGAGATGGCTTCTTAAGTAAAGGTTTGATTACAGCAACCTTAAAATCTTGTGGTACATATCCATTTACTAAGGACAGATTGATTATATTTAGAATGGGGGCAGTAACCAAAGCAAATGCATCTTTAAATAATTTGGTTGGGATTGGATCTAAAATGCAAGTTGAAGGTTTAGATGAAGCTAATATTTTTGATAACTCTGAAAGCTCAACTGGATCAAAATGGTTCAAGCACAGATGAGGTTCTACAGTCACCTCTGATGCTGCCTCACTTACTGAGCAAGAAGAAATTGCATTAGGGAGGATGCTAATTATTTCGGGTCACCTTATCATGGTGGAGGAGTTTGAGAGCCCTAATGATCCTAGGAGCTATGTTGTCTGCATAGCATAGCATAGCATAGCATAGCATTTATATAGCACATTTAAAATGCGGCATGGGAGCTGCCCAAAGTGCTGCACAGGCTAAAACAAAACACACCATTACAAGGAGCTAAAACAAAGGATAAAAATCTCAATTAAAAGCAGAGAAAACATGATGAATGCTAAGAGCACATTAAAACAATGACACAATAAAACACTAAAACGAGTCACTGTCTAAAAGCCAAAGTGTAAAAGTGGGTCTTTAAACAAGATTTAAAAACCGCCAGAGATGTAGCCTGCCGAACTCCAATGGGCAATGAGTTCCATAGCTTTGGGGCAGCATGGACAAATGCTCGATCCCCCCGCGATTTGAGTCTCATCCGCGGCGTATACAGCAGCAAAAGGTCAGCCGACCTCAACGAGCGGGTGGGCACATATGGAGTGAGAAGGGCTCTGGGATACTTTGTGCCCCTGGTAGGGTCTCCCATGACTAATGGGTCTTAGGTGAAGGGTGAGACAAAGAATTGTTCAGAGGATCTTTCATGGACGTAAAAACAAAGAGTCGGAGTACTCGGCCCAGAGGGTTCCCGGGGTCCCACCCTGGAGCCAGGCCTGTGGTTGGGGCCCGTGAGCGAGCACCTGGTGGCCGGGCTTTCGCCCATGCGGCCCGGCCGGGCCCAGCCCGAACCGGATACATGGGCTCATCCAACTGTGGACCCACCACCCGCAGAAGGGTCCGGTGCAGTGTGCGTCTGGTGGCAGACCGAAGTGGGAGCCTTGGCGGTCCGATCCCCGGACAAGGAATCTGGTTATTGGGACAAGGAAAGTCACCTTGCTGGCGGGGAAGGAGCAGGAGCTTGTGGCAGAGGTTGAGCGGTAACAGCTAGATATAGTCGGACTCACCTCGACACATAGCATTGGCTCTGGAACCCAAGTCCTTGAGAGGGGTTGGACACTCCTTTGCTGGAGTTGCTCCAGGCGAGAGGCGGAGGGCTGGGGTTGTTTTTTTGTTAGCCCCAATACTCTCTGCATGTCTGTTGGGGTTTACCCCGGGGGACGAGAGGGTAGCTTCCCTGCGTCTTCGTGGTCAGGGAACAGGTCCTGACTGTTGTTTGTGCTTATGCCCCAAATATCAGTTCAGATTGCCCACACTTTTTTGGAGCCCCTGGGATGAGTGCTAGATAGTGCTCCATCAGGGGACTCCATTGTCCTGCTGGGGGACTTCAATGCTCACGTGGGCAATGACAGCATGACCTAGAGGGGTGTGATTGGGAGGAACGGCCCGCCTGATCTGAACTCGAGTGGTGTTTCATTATTGGACTTCTGTGCAAGCCACAGTTTGGCCATAACGAACACCATGTTCGAACATAAGGATGCCCATCGGTACACTTGGTACCAGGGCAGCCTAGGTCGCAGGTCGATGATAGACTTCGTAGTCGCATCATCTGACCTGCGGCCGTATGTTTTGGACACCCGAGTGAAGAGAGGAGCGGAGCTGTCAATTGATCACCACATCGTTGTGAGTTGGATCAGATGGCAAGGGAAGATGCCGCGTAAACCTGGCAGACCCAAATGCATAGTGAGGGTCTGCTGGGAACGCTTGGCAGAAGAATTTGTCAAGAATGTCTTCAACTCCCACCTCCGGCTGAGCTTTGACCGCGTCCCGAGAGTAGTGGGGGACATCGACTCTGCGTGGGCCTTGTTCCACTCTGCGACTGTTGAGGCGGCTGTTGCTAGCTGTGGTCGCAAGGTGGCCGGTGCCAGTCATGGTGGCAACCCCCGTTCCCGCTGGTGGACACCAGAGGTTCAGGGAGCCGTCAGGCTGAAGAAGGAGGCCTACAGGGCGTGACTGGTCTGTGGGTCTCCGGAGGCACCAAACGGGTACCGGATAGCCAAGCGGGGTGCAGCAGTGGAAGTTGCTTCACCGGCCGGCTTAATAGCTCCGCAGATGACCTTCCGCCTACGGCTCCGCGCATCGAACTTCGGGTTGAATCCACCGTGCAGGGGGGAGTGAGTGAGTACCTCTTTTTTGCAGCCTTGCATATAAAAAGTTGGTTGACAGTGTGTTTTACGCTTGTATCTGCCTTCCGAACACGAGAGACGTTTCGTGTTTCAGCAAGAGGGCTAGGGAAAGCCGCTGAGTTGTGTCCTAGATCCAGCTGTTTGATCTCTGACCTGATTGATTGAAACAGAGGTTCAAATAGACAAACAGGGGAACAAACGCTACTGGGAAAGGTTGTAATAAGGTCCTGTGTCAGGGAGAACATGGTCCGACCCACCGCGGAGAGTGGGCAGTAATACAACTGAAATTGCAGACTGATGAGACTTATAGTATAAAAGAATTATTTAATAAATGGTATAATAGCGCTGCGGTAAAGCTGTCGCTATATAGACGCAGCGCAGGCTGACAGCTGTGTGCTGGCGTTTTCGGGTTGAAAGGGTCTCTTGTAATCACACTGTCGCTTGGATTGTGTAACATTTCATGGTGCAGCTGAGGTACAAAATTTGATCACCACTACCTTTGGCTTAAATAACTCAAGTCGCTCTAAATCTCACCCATATTGCTTCATGGTTTGTGTGTTTTTCATTGGTTTTTGTGTTGTGACAGCTGGTTCTGTTCGCCGCATTGTGATCATTGTGTTTTGTGGTTTTAATCTGTGACGGGGTTTTACATCGGGCTGTGAACTCTGGGTTGGAGAGTTTCAGCTGCCGCTTTGCTCCGTGTGTGTGTGTGTGTGTGTGTGTGTGTGTGTGTGTGTGTGTGTGTGTGTGTGTGTGTGTGTGTGTGTGTGTGTGTGTGTGTGTGTGTGTGTGTGTGTCTGGGACTTTGAGAGTGTGTGGCAGGTTCGGCTGCCGTTTTGCTGAGTGTGTCTGTGGAGAGTTGGCCGAGGTTCTGAGTGTGTGTGGAAGACAGAAACAGGGGAGTGACTATTTGTTTCGGTGGCTGCCAAATGTTATCTGAAAAAAATCATTTCAATATTAATTTTATCCAACAGAGACCCTCCAGGAGTATGGGGTGGGTGGCCTTTTGATAAGGGCCATTCAGTCCCTTTACCAGAGGAGCGTGAGCTTAGTCCGCATAGCCGGTAGTAAGTCGGACCTGTTCCCGGTGAGGGTTGGACTCTGCCAGGGCTGCCCTTTGTCACCGGTTCTGTTCATTACCTTTATGGACAAAATTTCTAGGCGCAGCCGTGGTGTGGAGTGTGTCGCGTTTGCTGGCAGGAGAATCTCGTCTCTGCTTTTTGCGGATGAAGTGGTCCTCCTAGCTTCATCCAGCTCTGACCTTCAGCTCTTGCTGGGTAGGTTCGCGGCCGAGTGTGAAGCGGCTGGGATGAGGGTCAGCACCTCCAAATCTGAGACCGTGGTTCTCGACCGGGAAAGGGTGGCTTGCCAACTCCGGGTCGGGGGAGAGGTCCTATCTCAAGTGGAGGAGTTTAAGTATCTCGGGGTCTTGTTCACGAGTGAGGGTAGGAGGGATCGGGAGATTGACAGGCGGATTGGTTCGGCGTCTGCAGTGATGCGGACGCTGAGCCGATCTGTCGTGGTGAAGAGGGAGCTGAGCCAGAAAGCCAGGCTCTCGATTTACCGGTCGATCTACGTCCCAATCCTCACCTATGGTCATGAGCTTTGGGTAATGACTGAAAGAACGAGATCGCGGATACAAGCGGCCGAAATGAGTTTCCTCCGTAGGGTGGCCGGGCTCAGCCTTAGAGATAGGGTGAGGCGCTCGGACATTCGGGAGGGACTCGGAGTAGAACCGCTGCTCCTCCGGATCAAAAGGAGTCAGTAGAGGTGGTTTGGGCATCTGGTCAGGATGCCTCCTGGACGCTTCCCCGGGGAAGTGCTTCGGGCATGTCCTGCCGGCAGGAGGCCCCCGGGTCAACCCAGGACCAGATTGGAGATGTTACATCCGGGAACACCTTGGGGTCCTGCTGGAGGAACTGATGGAGGTGGCCGGGGAGAGGACGGTCTGGAGCTCCCTAGTTGGGATGCTGCCCCCGCGACCCGGACCCGGATAGGCGGAGGAAGACGACGACGCTAATGATTTTGTTTCTAATAGAATTCATTTTACTCGTGAAAAATCCCATAAAGTCGTTGCTGCTGACCTAATGTTCAACAACCCACATTTAATTTTTCTAGTTTTCTGCTCAGTTGAGTTTGTTCTAATATTTATGAGATTTCCATGATTTGCTTTATTAAGCCTGATATTTAATCTGTGTGGTTTTGGCCGTGGGCATGACACTGTCTCTATGGGGTAGTGGGTGGGTAACAGTACAGAAGCTGCAGAGGGGTGGGTTAAACCACGACTCTGCTTCCTGGTCTGGACCCTGGGTTGTCATGAAGGACTAATAAACTGGCCATATTCCTAGAAAGAAGAGCATCCCTTTCCAGGAGTGATCCTAAAAAACTAGTTCATGCATTTGTTACATCAAGACTGGATTACTTGGAGCAGCACATCCAAAGAGGGATGGATGTTGTCTCTTTGCATAAGACCAGGTTTCACCAAAAAAGTTTTCCAATTATCAATGTAGCCCACGTTGTCTTCAGAACACCACCTAGACCTTGAAGGCTGCTGTTGGTGCCATACACTGGTGGTGCCAGTGTATGGCAGGCCTTGCCTCTGCCAGTATGCCCCAGGGTAGCAGTGGCTACATCGGCCCTGAGTGCATTTACACCCCACCAGCGTGTGAATGGATGAATGAATGTTGTGAATAGCCTTGGAGGGGCGGGTGGACGACCCAAGAAGGTGTTATACAAATACAGGCTATTTACTCCAGCATGCGGGGTCTGTAGTTTTTGTAGAGCTCTTACGGTTGTGTTGTTGCAGACTTGGGCCTTCTGGTACTCTGGCTGTGCTGCTCTTCGATCCAGTTTGGCCCACAAGGCATTAGCCCTCCAGTAGCTGAGGCGGCGTTTTATTGGCTGGTACAGCGGCCTCTGAGCTTTGCTGCGGTCCAATTGCAGATGTTCACACAGCTGGCTGAAGGAGCGCAGTGCTGCCCTGCAGGTTGATGCTGACACAAAATCATCAAACAACTGCTGTGCCTGGGATTCTGGGTAAGACTCGTCTCCCATGGTGACCTTTAAGGCCGTGAGGCACCAAGGGTAGGATGTCAACGGCTGCTGGTGTTACTGATGGCCTCCAGCTTCAACATCATCTGAAACAACAGGAAGTGGAAATCCATAATAGTTTATTCAAATTTGACTGTTTCAATGCTTGTTTAGTTCGGTCTTACTCAGGTTGTTGTCAGATACTGCTCTGGTGTTTCTGGTGAGCTCTTCTGGTTTATCCAAGGTGTTCCTCAGGTACTTCGTACAATAAGCAGATTTCAAGTTCTAGTGGTGAATAAGAACCAAAGCCTAAGTCAAGGATCCTTTTCCAGAGAAACCCTTCTATTGACCACTTTCCACACTCGACTGCTTTCTTCTACAATCTGCTCTTTCACTGTATTATTTCCTGCTATTTCAGCTGTTAACTTCATTTTTTCTCTAACCCCAGAAGAAGCTACAATGAGGTTCTGCTGAGCTGTGGTGTATTTATATATATACATATATACATACACACACACACACACACACACACACACACACACACACACACACATATATATATATATATATATATATATATATATATATATATATATATATATATACATACATACATATATATACATACATGTATACATATATATATATATATATATATATATATAAATATATATATATATATATATACATACATATATACATGTATATATACACATATATATACTCACACATATATATATACACATACATATACATATATTTATATATATATATACGCACATACATATACATGTGTATATATATACATACACATACATATACATGTATATATATATATATATACATATACACATATGTTATTATATATAATGTATGTGTATATATATATATATATAGCCATGGGGTCCCCTTTGCTCTGTGACACCAGGTTGGAGAAATAGGAAACCCTAGCGTCTCTGACTGCAGAGTTAAAGGATGACAGAAGATCCTTTAGGTGCAGCAGATGGACGTGGAGATGGGTTTTCTTCCACAAACGCTCAATTTTTCTGCATTGGTGCTTCAGGCTGCGAAGGCTGTCATTAAACCAGGGAGTAGGGTTCACTGCAGGAACTGATCTGGTTCTGACAGGACAGATGTTGTCCAGAATGGAGAGGCAGTGCTCGTTAAACTGAGAAGTTAAGGAATCTGGGTCGTTATCAGAAGAACAGGGTGGATCAAAAGCAGCAGAAACATTGCTAGCTGTGCTCTCATTAAGAAAACGAGAACTAACCATACGGCGAGCAGGAGGTGGGGACGCAGAAACGGACAAGTTAAAGAAAATGCAACGGTGATCTGAAATATAAACGTCCTCAGGACAAACACTGTCCGCATTTAGACACAGGGTCAAAACAAGGTCTAGAGTGTGTCCCCTGGTGTGTGTGGGGCCAGAAACATGCTGGGTAAAGCTGAAGGAGTCCAGACTGTGAGAATGAAACAAAACAAAGACACACAAGAGCAGCACAACAGGAAGTGGAAAATTCAATGAAAGAATCAGCGGTAACAGACCATTGCACCAGGGAAAATCACATAATGGATTTGGACACCACACCGATCATCAACATGGAACAACAACAGTACAGACGATGGATTAAGGAAGCGATAGAGATAAGGAGACACAGACACACCATGGACAGAGACGGTGGTGGATCACACACAGCATGTGATATCAGCATGAAAGATGCGGGCAGCAGAGGGCGACATCGTCCTCTGCTGCCCGCAGATCTGTTGAAGGCAGTTACAAGGGGAAACGTAGAAATTAAATCAGTCCAGTCACTAACGTAGACAACCAGCCACAGTTACCGGCCAATCAGGCAGTCAGAATGGAAGAGAATCAAGAAGAGGTGATATAGACAATCACTATTATCCATGTTCCATATGAGCGATCACGAATGAATAAAATTGTAGACTATGAAAGTTTAAGAGCTGCAAATACTACTCACGGAGAATTACATCCCTCTTCGGAATGAGAGAATTCAGATATCAGACAGAGATGTAAATCCTGGCGCTACGGGCAGCAATCAAATTCGAGCATCGCAGCGGCTACGAAACAGCCTTTATAGCTGAAACTAGCACAGTGGACGGAGCGGCGGCACCTCCTCCATCTGAAACATCGAGTTTTGTAAGTGAAAGTTCCCAACAGGCAGCGCGTCTTTACCCTCAAGTAGGTACACTCGAGGAAAGAACAGAACTTATGCCATACACGTAACTTTAGGTCATGTGACCTTCAGGGTCAAACAAGCACTTCCGGTAAGACAATGGCGACTGGAGGTGAGCTCAAGTCATTTTGCTGCAGCCAGGTGCCTCTCCATGCGCTTCGAGAGAAGGACCTGGTGGCGGCGGGTCAGTTGTCAGACTCAGCATATTTGGAAATGACGCATTAGCATTCTGGAACCAAAGGGGGCACTATAACTAACATCACCGAAAACGCAAGATTGAGGAGGGCGGAGAGGTTCATTGAACAGTTGTTGTAAAGGTTGAACATCATAACATATCAACTTGTTGCCATGTGACATTGTCATTTCCTCATAAGAAATTAGTCTGGCCTGTTAATCAATCAATCAATCAATCAGTCATCAATCAATCAATCAAAGCTTTATACAGACTCCTCCTCTGTTTAATTCTGCACAATGGGTCTGGGAACTCTCCTGTTCAAATAACCCCGCCCCCTGAGAATTCTAACCGAGCCAATCAGCGCTGAGTAGCGTACGTCACACACCATAACGCCGAGTTTGTCATAAACATGGCAACTGAAGCGGAGTTCGCTGCGGCTCTTTCCTCTGGTCAAAATGACTTGGACAAGTCTTTGAAACAACACTAAGTAGAAGCGCTAAAAGCTTTTCTTCTTAAAGATCTGCAGGAGATGGGGGGAGCTCCAAATCCCAGAGATCCAGAAGCTGCTCCAGAGCACAGGAACCCCAAGGAGACTGCAACCAGAAAAACCCCCGCTCCCCTCAAGAGGCACAGAGGATCACCTCGGGGGGCCACAAAGCAGCCGGCAGAGTCCCGGGAAATATCAGCGGCAAACCCACAGGCCCGCCCGCAACCTCCCACCCCCTAGCCGGCCCAGCCCGGAACCCAGCGGCCCGGGACCCAGGGGCGACCACCCCCGCCGGGGACCCAGCAGAGCCCAGGGACCCAGACCCACCAGACAGCCACCGGGATTGGTCAGGCAGACGCCAAAAATCTTAAACCCCCGACCCGGGAGCCAATAACACTCAGGCAGACCAACGCACCACACCCCACACCAGGTGTGGCAGGGAGAGGGGAGACAAAGATCTACATCATCAAAAGAAGTCCCAGGAGAAGGGAGGAGTCAAAGGCCCCACCTGACATATACAGTCTAGGGATGCACGGATCAGGTTTTTTGCTGCCGATCACCGATACCGATATCAAAGAATGCTGATCACCGATACCGATCACCGATACCGATAACGTGGATTGGCCAGAAATTTTCTACAACATTATAACGAGTGCTACAAACTACATAATCTGGGAATAAAGGAAATGTAATCTAATCTAAAATGGTCTGTATTAGGGTTGTCACGGTGTGATAATTTAACCTCACGGTTATTGTGACCAAAATTACCACGGTTTTCGGTATTATCGCGGTATTTTTTTTAACGTGTTACATTTTCACTCAATTAAATAAATCCTGTATGTCAGGAAATGTTGTCCTCAGTTTGTGTCTAAATTTTGCCTAAAATGTGTTATTTTGTAATTATGTTGTTTATTTGTTTACATTTTTTCCCCTTTAGTCTTTAAAATACCAATATTTGCCCATAACTTCTTATTTTATGTCTGTTTGATGTCATCATTTTAAAAATATTAGATCAGATGATACTCAGTACTCAAGTAGCCTTCTAATCAGATACTTTTTACCCTTACTTGAGTAATAAACCCTATATCAGGACAATATCGTCCTCGGTTTGTGTCCTTCCAGTGAGCTTTGCAGATGTGGGAAAATGTCATCAGGCAGTAATCGTTGTTAAATTCATAATTATTCTCGGAGAGAGACCAACTCTTATCTGCCCCTGGGAGCCCCGTAATGCATAGCGTCATTTCAACATGGCGGTGTCCGCGACACGGTTTATATGCAGGTAGCGGCGCTGCGGCTGCTTCATATAGCGACTCGTTGCATTCTCCCTCAACCCAAATCCTCGGATCACGCATTTTAGCTAAAACGCTAACGTTAGCTTGCCTTGCGTTGACTGTAGAGTTGTGGGTGATGGTCACGCAGATGTGTCATGAGATTTGAAGCGTTGCTGCCTTTCACAGACACTTTTTCTGCACGTGCTGCAAACAGGATAGCCGTCTTCTATCAGCTGTCCCTCGACATTCTTCAGATATCCAAAAGATGCCCGTACTTCCCACTTTGTCTTCTTTGAGGGATAATAAATGTCCTGAGCGCTGCCGTCTCCTCCTTTGGCCATTATTTCAGCTTTAGCTTCAAGAAAGTTTTGGTTGTAAACAACAAAGTGCGCATGTGCCGCCGGCAGAACACCGGCAACTTCAGCCGATGATACGGTGGCTGGTAAGGGTCACCGCGCCTACACCGCAGCCACGGTAAACCCACCGAAATAATATAGTTTTTTTAAAAACAAGACGGTTATTATTATTGTCAACTTTTTTTTTACCGGGGTTTACCGCTACACTGGTTACCGTGACAACCCTACCTGATCGGTCTGCTTTGATCTATTTTGAAAACTCCAATCAAAACCGATAGGGGCGCTATCGGCCGATTACGATCAAATGCCAATCCATCGGTGCATCCCTAATACAGACATACACAGACACAGTCACACACTCCCTCCCTCATGCTCACACATGCACATACAACCCAAGACTTCCAAAAATGCATGCCGGACACCCACTCATGCTCCCCATAAACACCCTATTCACTCTGGTCCCGGTACTGCTGCACATGGGGTACAACCATGACCGGTTCCCAGAGTTTGACCCTTTCTGCTGGGGTGCTGACGAGCAGGCTCCCCCGCCCAACGCTGAGCACAGCAACCCACCACCCCAGACCCCAACCGGACAGCCAGCTCCCCCTCCTAGCCTCCAGCCCCAGGAAGCCAAGCGACAACAGAGGTGTGCTAAGACCCCTAGTCTCCCTTAGTTTAGCGCAGGTTTGCCTCCCTTCGCTTCATTTATTTATTTTTTTTATTTTTTAGCAACACTTGCCAGCATTATGTTTTTATTGGTAAAACTGTTTAAATATAAGGTCTAATCTGTCTGTTATTTGCTGTCTTTGTTTATTTAGCCAGAGCATCAACTATGATGCTGCTTAGAAACGAGCAAATCTAAAGATATTTACAGACATCAAATATTTTGCAGAAAATATTCAAACTAAAATATAAATAAATGAGGTCTGTTTCAGGTGCTAGATAAGCTACAGCCGACACCACCTAGAGTTGAACCAGAGTCGGCAATAATCCCACTGGACTACCACAGATAACATGAAATTAAATAGGAGCACTAAGGACACATAAGGACATCGGCAGAGATTCTCTAAAAGGAACATTTTTATTTTGGGATAGGGTTAGGGTTGCGGGACATCTGGTTTGACTTCTTTATTGTGCTTTCTGCTTCTTGTTTTGCTGCTCTTGTGTGTTTTCTACTTGTTTCTTTCTCACACTCCTTTCTATGTTCTATTGTTCGTGTGTTGAGTTGGCGTCCGGGTTCTCCTATGTATGTTTTATTACAGAGTTTGCATGGGATTTCGTAAATGACTCCACATTTAAGTCCAGCTGGTATTTTGTCTTTTGGTTGCACTAGTCTGTTTCTAACTGTTGTGTATGGTGTTGTTGGTGTGTTTATGTTGTGTTTTTTCATTGTTGCTCTTATTTTTTCCGTTATGCCTCTGATGTATGGTAGGGTTATCACTGGTTCTGGTTCTTGTCTTTCTGGGTTTCTGGTTCTTTTTTGGGGGTTGTTCTTTTCTTTCTGTTGTTGTTTGTTGTTTTCCTTTGTTTATTGCCCATGTCGGGTATCTGCAGGTCTTTAAAGCGTGTTGTATGTGTTTGTCTTCTTGTTTACGGCCTCTCTCTTCTGTTATTATGTTTGCTCGGTGATATAATGTTCTGATTATTAATGTCAGCCATAACAGATCACTGCACAAGAGAAAACCATATAATGGACTGGGACAACACACGGATCATAAACACCGAACAACAAAAATACAAAAGATGGATCAAGGAAGCAATCGAGATAAGGAGACGTGGATGTGGGACCATGAACAGGGACGACGGAGTTTACACGCTGGACCATGCATGGGACTGCATCGTCGGAGAGGGGAGAGCGGGCAGTAGAGGGCGACAACGTCCTCTGCTGCCCGCAGATAAACGGAGAAGGAAGTGACGCGCCACCATCAGCGTCAGCTCTGAAGAAACTGTAGCTACAAAACAGGTAACAAAACTGTTTCTGTGTTCAAAAAGAACGAAAGCATGGAATTAGCGCCACCTTCTGCCTGCTGCTGTCAGGCGTACTTGCACTTCGGAGCTGCGGTAAGCAACAGACAGCTATCTCCACACAGTTTACGCAAAACTGAACACCAAACGAGATACCGTCAACTATGCGGGACTTTAATCTCAGTTTGCAGGACATCTGGTCTGGTCACCCTATCTCCAACTGATCGGATCAAAGATTCAAATCAATCAAAGCTTTATTTATATAGTGCCTTCCGCTCATCAAGAACACTGTGTGTGTGTGTGTGTGTGTGTGTGTGTGTGTGTGTGTGTGTGTGTGTGTGTGTGTGTGTGTGTGTGTGTGTGTGTGTGTGTGTGTGTGTGTGTGTGTTAAAAAATATACATTTTTACAAGAGGTCAGAACACACACGGTGAAATGAGAGAAATGTACTCACATCTTAGAGCCAAGACTGTCTGCTGATCATCTCTGGTGCTGAGTGCCAGCACTTAATCCAGTCTAATCTCTCTCTCTCTCTCTCTCTCTCTCACACACACACACACACACACACACACACACACACACACACACACACACACACACACTCACACACAAACACACACACAGTAGCAAGTAGGCAGACATACACACACACACACACACACACACACACACACACACACACACACACACACACACACAGTAGCAAGTAGGCAGACACACACACACACACACACACACACACTAGCAAGTAGGCAGACACACACACACTAGCAAGAAGGCACACACACACACACACACACACACACATAGCAGGCAGGTAGACACACACACACACACACTAGCAGGCAGGTAGACACACACACACACACACACATACACACACACACGAGCAGGTAGGCAGACACACACACACACACACACACACACACTAGCAAGTAGGCAGACACACACACACTAGCAAGTAGGCAGACATACACACACACACACTCACACACACACACACACACACACACACACTAGCAAGTAGGCAGACACACACACACACACACACACACACACACACACACACACACACACACACACACACACACACACACACTAGCAGGTAGGTAGACACACACACACACACACACACACACACACACACACACACACACACACACACACTATCAAGC
>SSNQ01033669.1:945-21369 GCA_006942095.1 Nothobranchius kuhntae | reverse complement strand
GCTCCTATAGAGAAACCTTAAATAAACAAGCGCGTGTACACACACAGGTGCTCACATGGTGCTCTCAAAAGTATGGGCTTGGGCACATTCATCACTTGTCTCAAGGCTGTCGTTGCCACTAAATGCACTTTGATTTATTATCGTGTGATTGTTCAGTTAAACAATGTTGATTTTATATTTCATCACCACGTTGACACAGTGATAGCTTGCTCCTGATGTATTGTTGTGTGTCCCATTTTTTTCTGCTCTTCTCTTTCTGCAGGTCTAGAAGCAGACTCTTGTTCATTATTGTTTATTTTTGTGGAACCCCCCCCCCTTGAGCTGGACACTGCTCAGCGCAGCTCGCTGTCAGCGCGTACGTACGGTGCACAGCGAGCTGAAGATGTGGAGAGGGGCTTGGAGCGCATCGCAGAACCAGAGTGCATGCAGGAAGATTCCTCCAACTGAAGCGAGACGTTCCTGTCTCCAATGTGGCTACACATCCAGGAGCCTGTCTGAGGAGAATCCCAGAATCTCACATCCTTTTCAGCTCAGAAAGCGCCTATATGATTACGCACAAGCTGTCATGGTTCTGTTTTTTCTCTGTGGCTGTGCTCCTGAGTGTTTGCAGGTGAGAAGGTTGCAGAGCCGCAGCTGCAGCTGATTATCATTCAGCCAGGCCAGAGGATATAAGGAGCGGTGTTGCCACACTTCAGCGCCGGTTGATACTCTATTGTTGGTACCAGCCCTGGATTTTTACCCTCAGCTTCCTGCAGTCTGAAGTGGATATATTTCCCAACGCCGCTCAACTCCTCTGGTCTCCCGCTCTCCACCTCTCACCTGTCCTGGATTACTCCTTTGCCTGCTTCTCCTCTCCACCAGACCATCTCCAGCTCAGACCTGACTTGCCTCCCTCTCCAGCTCAGACCCACACCTCGTACAGTAAGACTCCACCACCATTACTCCACAGTGTTTTCTTGGTTCTCAGTTTTCATTTTTGCTATCTTCTGTTTTAGAATCAGAACACCCCCCTGGCCCAGTTTGGATCAGCGCTTTTCGTTTTCATTAATTTTCTTTATAATAAAAACATTATATTTTACTCACCTCTCTCCTCGTGTGATTCTTTCATGTGGGTTAGAAAACTTCAGCCCAACATGACACAAGCGTGACCCGTCAACCCGGTCTCACAGTAAGACCGGGTTGGACCTGTTCAGGTTTACGCAGAAAATCTTTACATTTAGAATTGGCATACAGATGTAAAATGAATGCAGTAAAATATAAAGCATTTTATTTAAATATCCATTCATTATTTTACAAGCACAGAGAGCCGCATCAGATGGATGGAAGAGCCGCATGCGGCTCCAGAGCCACGGGTTGCCGACCCACGGACTAAACCCAACAGTCATCTCCAAACCAGGAGGTGTCTTTGCTAAGCCTTGGCTGGTTTACCTGACCAGGCTGGAACAACCCAGGATCCTATCTCATAAATATGTGTGTAAGGACAGAAAGGTCAAGTGCTAGACAGACTCCTGGGGCCAAATCATAATTTTTGTCCAATTCATCTCAGAAAGAGAAAAGGATCCAATATTTCTCTCCAGGTGCTGTTGTGAAACTTAAATAGTGTGTCAGTCAGAATCTGTATTCATCCCTTCTTGCCAAGAGCAAATGAAATAGATACAAGAAAAACATAATGGAATATTTTCAGTGACTGCCATTCAAGCAGGTGGAATAAATACGGAAAGTCAAGGAAGAGTAAATTCAGCAGAAATGTTATTATCTCAGAAAAACAAAACACGAACTATGTTGGGTTTCAGAGGCTGTTTCAGTCATAACATATACCACATGCATGAATGTACATACTGTATGTAAAAGCATTTACAACATGCATGCATGTGTATATGTACATAACATATACCACATACATGCATATGTATCTGTACATAACATATACCACATACATGCATATGTATATGTACATAACATATACCACATACATGCATGTGCATATGTGCAACATGTACAGTATACCACATACATGCATGTGCATATGTACAAAACGTGTACAACATACATGCATGTGTATATGTACATAACATATACCACATACATGCAAGTGCATATGTACAAAACGTGTACAACATACATGCATGTGTATATGTACATAACATATACCACATACATGCGTGTGCATATGTACATAACATATACCACATACATGCTTATGTATATGTACATAACATATACCACATCCAAGTATGTGCATATGTAAGAAACATATACCACATTCATGCACGTGCATATGTGCAAAACATATACCACATACATGCGTGTGCATATGTACATAACATTTACCACATACATGCATGTGTATATGTACATAACATATACCACATGCATGTGTATATGTACAAAACATATACCACATACATGCATGTGTATATGTAAGAAACATATACCACATTCATGCATGTGCATAAGTGCAAAACATATACCACATACATGCACGTGCATATGTGCAAAACATATACCACATACATGCGTGTGTATATGGAAGTAACATATACCACATACATGCATGTGCATATGTACATAACATTTACCACATACATGCATGTGTATATGTACATAACATATACCACATGCATGTGTATATGTATAAACATATACCACCTACATGCATGTGCATAAGTACAAAACATATACCACATACATGCATGTATATATGTACACAACATTTACCACATACATGCATGTGTATATGTACAAAACATATACCACATACATGCATGTGTATATGTAAGAAACATATACCACATTCATGCATGTGCATAAGTGCAAAACATATACCACATACATGCACGTGCATATGTGCAAAACATATACCACATACATGCGTGTGTATATGGAAGTAACATATACCACATACATGCATGTGCATATGTACATAACATTTACCACATACATGCATGTGTATATGTACATAACATATACCACATGCATGTGTATATGTATAAACATATACCACCTACATGCATGTGCATAAGTACAAAACATATACCACATACATGCATGTATATATGTACACAACATTTACCACATACATGCATGTGTATATGTACAAAACATATACCACATACATGCATGTGTATATGTAAGAAACATATACCACATTCATGCATGTGCATAAGTGCAAAACATATACCACATACATGCACGTGCATATGTGCAAAACATATACCACATACATGCGTGTGCATATGGAAGTAACATATACCACATACATGCATGTGCATATGTACATAACATTTACCACATACATGCATGTGTATATGTACATAACATATACCACATGCATGTGTATATGTACAAAACATATACCACATACATGCATGTGCATAAGTACAAAACATATACCACATACATGCTTGTATAAATGTACACAACATATACCATATACATGCATGTGTATATGTACATAACATATACCACATACATGCATGTGCATAAATACGAAGCACATACCCCTTACATGCATGTGCATATGTGCAAAACATATACCACATACAAGTGTGTGCATATGCACATAACATACACCACATACATGCATGTGCATATGTAAGAAACATATACCACATACATGCATGTGCATATGTGCAAAGCATATACCACATACAAGTGTGTGCATATGCACATAACATACACCACATACATGCATGTGCATATGTAAGAAACATATACCACATACATGCATGTGCATAAGTGCAAAACATATACCACATACATGCATGTGCATATGTACAAAGCATATACCACATACATGCATGTGCATATGTACATAACATATACCACATACATGAATGTGTATATGTACAAAACATATACCACATACTAGGGTTGTCACGGTAACCGGTATAGCGGTAAACCCCGGTAAAAAAGTTGACAATAAAAATAACCGTCCAGTTTTTAAAAAACTAAATTATCTCGGTGGGTTTACCGTGGCCGCGGTTTCGGCGCGGTGACCCTTACCAGCCACCGTCGCTTCAGCTGAAGTTCCCGTGGTGCGCACACGCACTGTTTAGTTTGCAACGGCACCAAAACTTTGAAGCTGAAATAATGGCAGAAGGAGGAGACGGCAGCGCCCAGGACATCCATCAGCCCTCAAAGAAGACTAAATCGGAAGTATGGGCATATTTTGGATTTCTGAAAAATGCTGAGGGACAGTTAATAGAAGACGGCTATCCCGTTTGCAGAATGTGCAGGAAACAAGTGTCTGCAAAAGGCAGCAACACTTCGAATCTAATGGCACATCTGCATGACCATCACCCACGTCTCTACAGCCAGTGCAAGGTAAGTTAACATTAGCATTTTAGCTTAAATGCATGACGTGAGGACTTTCGGTTGAGGGAGAATGCAACGAGTCACTATATACTGCATCCGCAGCGTTCTCTGCCAGCATTTAAACCGTGTCACGGACACCCTGTTGCTGGATGAAGCATCTTATTTGTTGATGATGAAGAGAAATATACAATTAGTTCCTTGTCATTGATTTGTTTACTTATTCAATGCCATTTATACTTGAACATTTGGATTTGATTACATAGTGTAGTAGTTATTTTAGTAATTTGTTTAAAGTGGCTATTTATTTTAAATACATATTTTTTAAGGTTGACTTGTACAGTGCTCAAGTCAAGTGTGGACTCGAGTTTTAGATTTTCATTTTGATAATGAAGAAAACAAGTATATGAGAAAACAAGTGGTGTTTCTTTGATTTGTTTACATATTGTTTATGTTTTGAATGTTTGGATTTGTATAATTTAAACCTGCACAGACTACTGTAACATGTTCCAGAAAAAGAAGCTATTTGTTCCTTTACTTGTGAAAAGTTGCACTTTTGCTAAGGCTTTGTGTTATTTTAGGTTTAATAAACACTGTTAAACCTTTTCAAAACTATTTCAGTTTGTGTAGAACAGGACTATCAATGCTTTCTGAACATATGCAACACCGTTTAAAAAATACCGCGATAATACCGAAAACCGTGATAATTTTGGTCACAATAGCCGTGAGGTTAAATTTTCATACCGTGACAACCCTACCACATACATACATGTGTATATGTACATAACATATACCACATACATGCATGTACATATGTATAAAACATACCACATACATGCATTGCATATGTACAAAACATATACCACAAACATGCATGTGCATATGTGCAAAACATATACCAGATACATGCATGTATATATGTGCAAAACATATACCACATGCATGCATGAAATAGACGCAAACAACATTTGTAGTTTATTATAAAATGCCAACAATCTTTTTCTCAATGAGGTTTAGCCATCGATATATATGTATATATATATATATATATATATATATATGGACAGTGGGTTTCCATAGACTATTACCACCCCCATTTTGACCGTGTCACAGGTTCCGTCAACCCCAGACAATTCCACAAAAGGGAGCTCAGGGTTTCGTTTCGTTTCACTGACTACGTTTACATGCAGCCAATATCCGGATTATGATTGGGTTAAGGTCGGTATTCGGGTTTCTGAGTTGATCAGAATAACCCGTTTACAAGCATAAATAGAAAGAGTTACCCCTAACTTGCATAACCCGATGTAAATGCGGACGTTGGGGTAGCGTCAGGACGTATGGACTACGTCCAGACGCAATATGCGTCATTTCCGGTTCTTCTTGTTCCGGTATCCGTGAAAACAACAACATGTTTCCCAGTTCGGAAGAGATAGCGACCGCGTTTGTTTGCGTTTTAGTTTCCTCGTCACTCCAAAAGTGTGGTGCTGTGCTGTGACTCGCCATCTTGCTCCCAACTTGTTGTTTACTTCCGGTGTTCTGGCGCATACAAGACGTCTCGCTACTCAAAAGACCCAAGATTCCTTGCGAATAGAGCATGCGCAGAACACATGCTTTGATGGGGATATCCCGATATGCGTTTACACAACCAAACATTCGGGTTAGAAAAGGGTTACCCCAGGTGTAGTAAGCATATCCGGGTTTTTGGCGGTGTTTACATGGACCTGCAGAACCGGGTTATTGTGAATATTCGGGTTTTAAAAGGGTTACTGGCTGCATGTAAACACACTCATTGAGATCCTCATTAGCTTCTGCCTAAGTGCAGATGCTAGTCTTCCTGGGGTCTCATACATTTTCATACAATTCTTTACATAAGACAATACCCTATACACACACACACACACACACACACACACACACACACACATCCCTAATTCACATAATACAAGTAGCTCAAGATGAAATCACATATCTAGAACAAAATTACATATATAAACTTGTTAGGTATTTTTATAAATGTACCTTTTTGAGATCTAAAAGATGCCCATTACACATCATGAATCTGTGTTGGCTGTTCATAAAAAGGTTGAGCAAAGATGTTAATTGAGAGAACTCTGTACCTCTGTAATTTGAGAAGGTCCGCCTTCTCCCCCCCATCCATTTGGTGAATAAAGCACCTGAAGAACTGGGAGCACACGGGAGTGACGTGGGGAAGCCTCGGAGGAGGTTTCTCTGCGTTAACTCTCCGTGTTCTGGAGACTCAGGGTAAAATGTCTTCCTTGTTGTCATGTGTGTTATTACAGGTTCCAGGGTTATGGAGATTAAATATTACCTAACATTCTAGTCTCCTGATGGAGACCACGGGTATGCAGAGCTGGTGAGGTAAAGGCTGGAGCAGAGTGGGGGCTGGTTGAGACACACACATGGACATTACAAATAATCAATTTACTCTCTCTATCAAAGGGTGTGTCGTCCTTTAAGGTAATATGGGATAAAATCAAATTACCTAACAAGTGGTGGAGAATGCGGGCACCGCAGAGCCTAGCGATGGAAGTTCGTCTCCAGGGAGCCGTGCGGCGCCATCTCTTCTTTGAAAGTCCGGGGGGCTGAAATTGTCTCATCGGCCGGCCAAATATAGCTCTGCAGACGAACTTTTATCAACAGGCTCTCGCGTTCTGACCCCAGGACGGAATTACCACGCGGAGGGGAGTAAGTTAATTCATTAATTCATTAAGCTAATTCATTAATTTGTGTTCTGTTTCTTTAACCACTGGCAGTGTGGTTTGAGTTGATTGAGGAGGGCCAGTTGCGGCCGTGTGTGTGTGAACCTCTTGAGTGTATGAGAACGTTTTGTTGATGAAGGAAAAAGACGTGTGAGATTGTTTGGCTAAAGTTGTTCTGAGTCTGTTCCTGGTAAGGGGAGACGATGGATCAGCTCTGGTGAGCCCCGGAGAGCAGAGTTCCGGTGGGAGATCACTTCACAGCTGAATAGCACGCTGAGTGAGTACCTAAATTAAATTTGCACCTTTTGTTCTTAACCGTTGACAGTGTGATTTAAGATTGATGGTGGTGACTGACATTCACGCACAAAAAGACGTTTTTGTGTGCAGCTAGGGGTTGCACATGTAAACCGTGGGGTTGCATTGAAACGTGAACCGGGCTGTATTCCTGCCTTGAAGAGGAGGTTTTAATAAGTCTTGTGTTTGCATACACAGGGCGTCCCGCAGAGCTGCAGGTAGTAATTACAGGTGAATGTTCAGGTGCACCTAAAACTGTTGCTAAACCAGCGCTGCATTAAAGCAGCCGCGGATGGTTAATACACGCAGCATGTAAGTGCTGGTGTCGATTGGAGTGGTTTGATGCTAAAATCACACTGCCGCAGGAAATTGTTTAAATATTTTATGGTGCACCAAGGTACACAAAATTTGATTGGCTTAAAAGATCTTAAATCGGTCTAAAATTCCAGGTCTGTGTTATTTGTGTTGTGATTTTTCTGGTGCCATAGGGCTGCGTTCCATTTTGTGGGTGGACTTGCCGGTTTCCGTGTTGTGTATTGTTTAAAGTTGACGCTGAGGACTGGCATGGTAATTTCTGACAGAGTTTTGCTCTGTATGTGTATGAGTAAAGGTTTTTGGGCCTAACCGGATCTGGTCTGATCTGGGGGGGTTGTGTCCAAGTTCTGAATGTGTGTGAGTGAAAGCCTGCAGGTCCGTTTCTGTGTGTGTGTGTGTGAGAGAAGTTTTGGGCCGAAGTTCTGAAGCCTGAATGTGCCGAGATCTTTGAATTGGTGGAAGGTCCGAATGCATGATAATGTGTGTGACTGAGGCTTTGAGCCTAGTTTGTTCTGTGTGAAACCTGCAGATTCTAGATAGTCTATGTTCTATGTTTCTGTTTTGTTCTGTGTTGTCTTGTTCTTTATTCTGTACATGTATGAATAACACTAACATCCTGTGATGTGTAAGTGTGGGTCAGAAGGCTCAGGTGTGTGTGTGTATGTGTTTCCTAAGAGATGCTGGAGAAATAGAAGAAAGGAAAAGGAGGGGTGAAGGTTTGAGGGGGTGTATGAAGAGACAACGAAGTGTTATGGGGGATGGTTTTGATAAGGCTGCAGGCCACTAAATGTTTGATGGTTTGGTTAGGAAGAAATGAGAGGTCAGCAGAGAAGGTTAAGGAAAAAAGCAGACAGATGGAGAAAAGACAGAATTAAAGAAATGGTTGAAGAAACAGAGAAGGCAAATACACAGTTTAAAGAAATGGTTGAGGAAAAGAGAGAAGGCAAAAAGGAAGTTTTAAAGAAATGTTTGAGGTGTGATGATTAACTAAATACTATCTGAAAAAGTCATTGCTCGTATCTGCATGATAACTCTTACTGAACTAGTAAACAAAATGACTTGCGTAGATAGAATGTTAAGGAAATACAGTTAAGCAGGGATAAATACATCCATCCTAAGTAAATAACTCCTTCAGCTTCACCGGCTGAATGAATGCCCAAATAAGATGGAGATGATTCACGCGATTGCCTCAAGTTAAATTAGATACCGTAAATCCTCTAATACAGGCCGGTATTCAATTAAAGGCCGGGTCTCCAATTTTGGCCGGTGTCAGAGTCAGCTGAGGTAAATAATGGCCGGTCTCTTATTGTGGCCGGATGGAATGTGGTAACACGCAGGTACGAGCGTCCCAGCGGCAGGGTTATAGTTCCCAAATCAACCACCAGGGGGCAGTAGGGGTTCACGCAGACCTTTATTAGACTTTTTTTCAACGCTTTGTAACGCTACAGACATGATCCTCTATCACGCTCCTACCACACAGAGTCACGGTGTCAGTTAACCATGCTAATTCAACCCGCTCCACAGAACACACATCACCTTCCCTGTGGCTTACATAACACTCACACAACACGCAAATCAGCACATAGGAACTAGCAGAACGATAGGAAACACATATAACACAATACCCAGAATGCACCTGGCTTACAACCCCAGCCAGGTCATTACACTATCAAGTTCAAAGAGAACGTGCTGATTACACTGCAGAACACTCTGGAGAGCAGCAGTAGGGGGTGTATGAACTACAGTAATCCCTCGTTTATCGCGGTAGATGCGTTCCAGACCTGGCCGCGATAGGTGAAAATCCGCGAAGTAGGGACTCCCAGCATGCCCCTCGCGGGGATTCCCTCTACGTCGCACCTACGTCACAAACCGCGGCTGTAAACCAAACGGAAGTCTCCTTTCCAGCTCACCACTCAGTCATCGTTTCTTCAGATTCATGATCAGAGTTTCCAACCTACCAATCAATTCAACGAACTATCAGCTCATAGTAAGTTATCTTACTTACTTCTGGAAAGCCCGGCATTTCCGTGTCACTTCGTTGACACTCGAACGCTCGGGGGTTTCCTAGAGCAGCCGGTGTTTCACCGACGCTCTCACTTCTGCGTCTGTGAAACCACGCTCCCTATTGAATTATCGTATGATCACATTCTCTGTGATCAGCAACGCGCTGTGCCAGACCTTAGCTACTGACACGCGATCGTTCATGTCGGTTCATTTCCTTTAATGTTTTCTGTCTTTTATTTGCGCCTGATGTGTATCGCTGCTGTGGAGCGGGGCGCATCAACTTGTCCTCCGACGCACAGATCCATGATGCGGCCGGCAAGCAGGGAGCGCTCCGCTGTTTTCGCGGTCGGTAGATCTGCCTCCTGAGCACGGCCACAGTAACAATCAGGTGTCGCCACCTCAAAAACTAATTTAACACGCGATCGTTCATGTCAGTTCATTTCCTTTAATGTTTTCTGTCTTTTATAATAAAAGTTTTATTTGCGCCTGATGCGTTTCGCTGCATGCTGTGGAGCGGGGCGCTGCGGGCATCACCTTGTCCTCCGACGCACTGATCACTGATACGGCCGCCAAACAGCGAGCGCTCCGCTGTTTTTGCGGTCGGTAGATGTTTTAGAACTGCAGTTCAAAGGTAACTCATGAGGTGAATATATATGAACCCAGGTAGCAGTTTCTCTTTAGGATTGAGAGGAGATGCAGGAAGATAATAAACAGGCAGGACAGAAAAATAGTCAAATAAAAACAAGTTAGTTTTTGTACCTGGTGGTTGCAACAAACAGACACCATTGAAGGTAATCAGAAGTGAGGAACAGAAAATGAAATAATTATTTTAATGTTTAGAGCAGCAGGAACTCCGAGAGGCTGCAGGCGCATCAGTGAGTTTGTGGCTGCTGCGCAGGGGGAGGGGGGAGACGGCTGAGGCACAAACTTCCGTTGTTAAAAGAAATGTGTTTAACTTTGAAAATGTGGGTGCAATTTTAATTGTCAAAGACTCCAGCGAACCATTAGTTCATTTTGCTCAAATAGAAATAGAGGCCTGCCTCTAATACTGGCCCTCCTTCCAATAAAGGCCTGGAGCTTGATGAGCTTGAGTCAAATACAGGCCCGGGCCTGTATTAGAGGATTTACGGTATTCTGGTCTACAGGCCTTTTATTATTTTATTAAAATAAATAAGTGCTCTTTCTAAAAGATCATGTAGTTAGACCTAAGTAGTTCCCCTAATCTTTTATTGATGAATTTGACCCCAGATTACAGAATTAGAAGGCAAAATTCATGATTTTGTGTTTTAAGAGGCACATAACCTTATAACTAGCTTATGCCATTTTAAAATGACAGACTCTTTTCTGATAGCTCTGGTAGATTAGCTGTGCAGCAGCTGCTCTGGATCCGAAGATACCTTTTGCTCATGAACCAAGATTAAAAATACAACTTTGACTCAAGATGGTCTCTATTTCACACGTGGTAGGCTGTTCCTTTACTGGAATGCAAACTTTAGACAGTTCCATATAGATAGTTTAAACAGCCCCAAACTAAATATTTCAGCCTGGTGTGCGTGGTTTAATTTGAACATTCTGATTTTATGAGACCTATTGTTTAAATTTTCTAATCTGATAGATGTAAGCTAGTGTTACCATGTTCGGTATTATTGTTTAGATTATGCAGTTTTACTTTAGTGGGTTAGGTTCTTAGGTAAATAGAATTCTACACTATGCAGTAACAGTTTTCATCTCAGCATTTTATCATATGACTAAATCATGTTAAACTTGGTGTTCCTGCCATAAGACTGGCTTTACAGGAGGGTGTTTAGATTTTTTATGAACCGTAAAAACTTCCCGTTAAATGTGTCTTATCGACCATTGATAGATTTAATTTAATAGCATGATTGAATCAACACGGTGCTAGATTTTTCCTGTATGCTATTTCTATGCAAATCTTGTTTGAAATGTAAACATCAACTCAGCCCCTGCAGACTATAATGCTATTTTATTTTACTCAACAGTAAGGCTGTTTTGTAACTATTTCAACATTTGAGCTATTACCATCATTTATTTTCTGTTTGGGTTATAAGGTTTAATAAATCTGAGTGACTTCCTTTTGATTAACTTAGATCCTGTAGATGTGTGAGACGCCTACCTCCACAGGAGGGGGTGGTGTAACTGATAAAGTTTTGATTACCTTACAAGGTGGAGACAGGCTAGTTCATTTAAATTAGAATGCCTTTTGCCTGAATGCAAATGTGTGAGCCTAAGCAGCTAAATCAAGCTAGACTGGGAGTCTCTTGTGGCACCCTTTTGTGAAAAACCTCTTTGAAGCTTCTGTGACGTGAGTGTGTTAACTCCGCCTTAGTGTGATAGAATCTCTGATAAACTCCTTTTGAGACAAGCTAGTGCTAAAGAATGTGGATGTGTTTTATTTTGTTTGTGATAATTTAGGACAGACCATATCTGACTAGTTTCATGCTAAACCAGACATCAATGTTTATTAATTTAAACAATTAGGCAGCACAACTTTTGGGTACACTGATTTCCTAAATGCAAATTGTTCCCGAGGCAAAGACAGGCTGGGAGACTCCTTGATTTGTGTCCTGCTGTGATGTGATGGTGGGAACTCGATTAACAGGTGATAAAGATCAGTGGCTGGCTGCATTGGTTCCTGCAGAAAACATCAAAGGACACAGATCGGACACAAGACGCTTTGTGCCCCATTGACCCTCAACAACCAGGAAGGTATTGTGATTGCAACACAAGATGGTTTGCTATGTCCTGTCCTGATACTCTCTGGAATGGCTCAGACTCAGGAGAAGAGTGTCGATGAAAAGACTTCAGAGGATCTGAGTTCCTTTGGGCAAGCAGCTGTGGAAGTTGAATGCATATCTAACTGAATGCAAATTGGTCTGCGCCTGTGGCATCCTGCTGTGGGTCTTTGAAGCGTTTGTGACTTGTAGGTGTGTTCAAAAGGAGGTGGAGCCTACAATCCAAGATGGAGGAAGCACGAAAGACATGGCTAAACTGCTGACTTGCAGTCCAAGACAGAAGTGACACAAGCTGAGCTAATGTTAAACCACAAACCACAAACCAAGTGGATCAGTTAGCTGAAACCGGTACCAACCTGTAAGCTGATGTAAAACCACAAAACCCGCTGTGGGCCAGTCAGCTCTCTCAGGAAGTGACCTGCGTCGACACGTCAGCGGGACGACGCAAAGCTGAGAGCACAGTGTGACCAAGATATCACACCTGAACTGGAGATGAGGTGCAGAGGTCAAACACCAACTTCAGGAGGGAACCAGAACTGCAGGTCAGCCAGCCACAGAAAACTCAAAACCTGACACCTGTTCAGTCCTACAAGCGATCGATTGCAGCACAAGGGGTAACGACGGATGTGGAGCAGAAGATCCACAAGTGTTTGATAACAAATGATATGGGTTACTTTAATAAAGCTAGGAACTCAAGGTTATTATGTAGGTTTTGGTGTCTAGATTATTCATTCCTAATTCCAGGTTTTAACTCTTGCTCTGGGTTTTGTTGACAGGATAATCATTGCTCAAAGGTAGCATTCAGGGGGGATAAATTAATAAAGCTAGAAATACAGGATAAAATTGGGTTTGATGTCTGGTTTAATGTTGAACTAAAATCCGATTGATTGATTGGTCATTTCAAATTCCAGGTTAGGTGTGTCCTAATTTCATGTTAATGTTGTTTTATTGGTTTAATCTTTTATTGCTCAAAAAGTCACATCAGGAGGGAATGTTGGGTATTTTTATAAATGTACCTTTTTGAGACCTAAAAGATGCCCATTACACATCATGAATCTGTGTTGGCTGTTCATAAAAAGGTTGAGCAAAGATGTTAATTGAGAGAACTCTGTACCTCTGTAATTTGAGAAGGTCCGCCTTCTCCCCCCATCCATTTGGTGAATAAAGCACCTGAAGAACTAGGAGCACACGGGAGTGACATGGGGGAAGCCTCGGAGGAGGTTTCTCTGCGTTAACTCTCCGTGTTCTGGAGACTCAGGGTAAAATGTCTTCCTTGTTGTCATGTGTGTTATTACAGGTTCCAGGGTTATGGAGATTAAATATTACCTAACATTCTAGTCTCCTGATGGAGACCACGGGTATGCAGAGCTGGTGAGGTAAAGGCTGGAGCAGAGTGGGGGCTGGTTGAGACACACACATGGACATTACAAATAATCAATTTACTCTCTCTCTCTATCAAAGGGTGTGTCGTCCTTTAAGGTAATATGGGATAAAATCAAATTACCTAACAAAACTAATATCGGGAAAGGAGTTAATCACACCAATAAAGATTGAAAATAAAATATAACAGAATGGTGACATCATGTCCATTGTTTCGTATCATAGTTCATCGATATCCAGTATTCGACCTCAAACCCAGATTCTCAATCCTTCGTTGCAGAGTTCATAGTCACTATACAATTAAGTGTGTAAACAAAAAAATTTTCAGTTTCTTCTGAAAAGAAATGTTATTACTTTCAAAAATTTAAAATCAAGGTAATGCATTCCATGCAATCATAGCTTTATAGTGAAAAGATTGTTGAATTTGATTTGTTCTACTGCGTGGTAAAACACATTTCATCTCATTTATCTGTCGTGTATTTAGTATGATTATCTGAAAAAAAACAATAATTTGCTATGTATAATATTTGGTGTTTTTGTAATTATTATTTTCCTCACAGTTGTTACCAAGAAAAAATTCAATCTACTCTTCACATCAAGCCAAGCAAGTTTTCCATGCATAGTTCCCACATTCGTTCCGTAAAGGCAGCCTAAAACAATACGAGCAGCTTTATTTTGTGCTACTTGTAGCTCATGCAAATTATTTTCACTTGTAATGGACCAAATAATAGATGCTTGATCTACACAAGAAAGCACTAATGATTGAACAAGGCATTTAAGTAAATATTGTGGTATAAATTTTCAACAAAATTTAATTATGCCGATACCTCTCCCTATTTTGCGTAAAACATAATTAATCTGGCTTGTCCATGATAACTTACAATCAACTATTACTCCCAGTAATTTTACTTCTTCTAGTTGTTCCATTATGTTGTTGCTCAGGGTTAAATGTAACTTTGGCATCATCTGTAAAGTATGTTTGGAGCCAACTACCATGCAGTTAGTTTTTCCTGCATCAATCACTAGTTTTTTATCAGTTATCCACTGCTCGACTGTTCTTAACTCTTTATTTAATATTTCATTCAATGCACTCTCCGTATGTGCTGAAGCTAAAACAGTAATATCATCTGCATATACTGTTGTAGTCGCATGTTGCGGGTGAGGCTGTAAGGCTGGGATCAAATGACGACACCCGGCCGAACTGAAGCTAATGTAGCTACAAGCTAACCTGAAGCTAACCCAAAGCTAACGCGGAGGTGGGAGCTAAGCTAATGGAGGTAGCTACCTAGCTACAACTGGAGCCAACTCTGTGGAACACCAGCGACCTGACGCTCACACGGAGTTAGTGTGGAGGTTTGCAGCGCTTTTTAATGAAAACTATCTTTCTGTGAATAAAAAAGTATTAAATCGGTCAGTTTATGAGTTATTTCCTTAATGAAAATATATTTTGCTTTGAGCAAGTTTTCAATGTTTTTAACATAGTTATTAGAATTTGAGATAAATTAGCAGGCAATTCACAAAAAGTAAAGAGATATTATGCAGATGAAGTAAGCACAAGATAACTTACTGAAAGAAACAGAATTATCATGAGAACCAGAACAAGAGAGCCTGATAACAGTGATGTGAAAATAATTAAAAAGTATGTATGTATACCGTAAATCCTCTAATACAGGCCCGGGCCTGTATTTGACTCAAGCTCATCAAGCTCCAGGCCTTTATTGGAAGGAGGACCAGAATTAGAGGCAAGCCTCAATTTCTATTTGAGCAAAATGAACTAAAGGTTCGCTGGAGTTTTTGACAATTAAAATTGCGCCCACATTTTCAAAGTTAAACACATTTCTTTTAACAACGGTAGTTTCTGCTTCAGCCCTCTCCCCCCTCCTCCTGCTTCAGCCCTCTCCACCTCCCCCTGCGCAGCGGCCGCAAACTCACTGATGCGCCTACAGCCTCTCAGAGTTCCTGCTGCTCTAAACATTAAAATAATTATTTCATTTTCTGTTCCTCACTTCTGATTACCTTCAATGGTGTCTGTTTGTTGCAACCACCAGGTACCAAAACTAGCTTGTTTTTACTTGACTATTTTTCTGTCCTGTATCTGTTTATTATCTTCCTGCATCTCCTCTCAATCCTAAAGAAAAACTGCTACCTGGGTTCATATATATTCACCTTATGAGTTACCTTTGAACTGCAGTTCTAAAAGATCTACCGACCGCAAAAACAGCGGAGTGCGTGCTGCTCTCAGTTAGGTGCGTCACCGAGGACAAAACAGGTGATGCGCCCCGATCCAGAGCAGCGAAACGCATCAGGCACAAATAGAAAAATAAAAGACAGAAAACATAAAAGGAAATGAGTCGACATGAACAATCGCATGTTAAATTAGTTTTTGAGGTGGCGACACCTGATTTGATAATGTTACTGTGGCCGTGCTCAGGACGCAGATGTCTGGAGCGCGTCAACAATCAGAGCTTTGCATGTGCAAGCTGGTTAAGGTTAGGATGGGGGTGAGGGGAATGCTAAATTGCAAGAGGGTAAAGGTCGCAATTTGGTTAAATGTCCGTTTTATGGCGGGTGTCAGTACCGACACTCTGGCACAGTGCATTGCCTCCCGACGTGCAGTAGCTTGTCACCTGCTGACAGCAGGCTGCTGTCTTTTCCGAGGACTGCATCTTGCCGGTCATTATCACGTGACAGCGACTAGCCAATGACAGTCATAAAAAGTCACTATAGAGCAGTGAAGTCGACTAGCGACTAGTTCATACAACCCATTCTGCTCCCCAGAGTGTTCTGCAGCATAATCAGCACGTTCTCTTTGAACTTGATATCAAATTTTTGCCTCCTCTTTGTCTCTGCACGGTTAAAGTTACCCTCGCGGTCTATCACTGGCAAATCAAAAGTGAGACGGATGACACAACCGCCCCCCGTACTTACTTGTTACCACATTCCACCTGGCCACAATAAAAAAAAAGGGCCATTATTCACCTCCGCCGACTCCAACACCGGCCAAAATGTGATACCCGGCCGTTAATTGAATACAGGCCAATGTTAGAGGATTTACGGTAATAGAAATAAAAATATATTAGAATTATTGTAACTCACTATGATCCAAACAATAAATCAGCCATAGCTGATTAGCAATCATGAAATGAGGTCTGTGAGTTTTTAAGTATCATTCTTTTATTACATTTTTTTCTTAGATCTGTTGGTCGCCATGGCAGCCTGTATGTCTTCAACGTCGGCTACACAAAGCAGCAAGTGTAAGTACCAAGTACCTGTCTTGACCACTTCATGTATGGTTTTGTACTTTAAACAGCTAGGCTAAACCTGTTATTTTTTTTCTCCATAGCCATTTGGATCATTGGAGACAGCTACGTGAGGTGTGGTGCCCAGAGAGCTGCAGAGACCCTCAGGAACAACCTTGGCCTCCCTGACATCCGTGTCTCCTGGTTTGGTTGGGGCGGACTGAGGTGAAAAGACCTTCTCCCCTTGTTTTTCCACTCCCTGCAAGGAAGAGCAGCTCCGGATGTCCTTCTCATCCACTGTGGCAGCAATGACATGGGGGTGGTCAGCAGTGTGAAGCTGGTCAACATGATGAAGGAGGACCTGCACCGGCTTCACCTTCTACACCCTCATGTGATCATGTCATCCATCACCCAAAGGTGTAGCTGGAGGGCAGGTGTTAAACCTGCTGAAATTAAGAAGTCAGTGTCATGGCTACATTTATTTCTAGCTTAAATGGTTGTTGTGCATCCTCACATCAGACATGACAGTCCAGGGATATTTTTGTCAGACAAAGTTCATTTCTAAAATAGGATCTTTCATGGATGTAAATTCAGAGTCGGAGTACCCGGCCCGGTGGGTTACCGGAGTCCCACCCTGGAGCCAGGCCTGGGGTTGGGGCCCGTGAGCGAGCGCCTGGTGGCCGGGCTTTCGCCCATGGGGCTGGGCCCAGCCCGAACCGGATACATGGGCTCATCCAATTGTGGACCCACCACCCGCAGGAGGAACATGAAGGGTCCGGTGCAATGTGGATCGGGTGGCAGACCAAGGCGGGAGCCTTGGCAGTCCGATCCCCGGACAAAGAAACTGGTTTTTGGGACATGGAATGTCACCTCGCTGGCGGGGAAGGAGCAGGAACTTTGTTTATTGTTTATGTTTATGTGCTTAGCAGACGCTTTTACCCAAAGCGACTTACAATTTTTTTTTTAACCTATAGGGCATGTGTGTGAACTTGTGGCAGAGGTTGAGCGGTACCGGCTAGATATAGTCTGACTCACCTCGACACATAGCATTGGCTCTGGAACCCAAGTCCTTGAGAGGGGTTGGACACTCTCCTTTGCTGGAGTTGCTCCGGGTGAGAGGCGGAGGGCTGGGGTTGGCTTTTTGTTAGCCCCAAGACTCTCTGCCTGTATGTTGGGGTTTACCCCGGGGGACGAGAGGGTAGCTTCCCTACGCCGACTGTTGTTTGTGCTTATGGGCCAAATATCAGTTCAGAGTACCCACCTTTTTGGAGTCCCTGGGACGAGTGCTAGATAGTGCTCCATCAGGGGACTCCGTTGTCCTGCTGGGAGACTTCAGTGCTCACGTGGGCAATGACAGCTTGACCTGGAGGCGTGTGATTGGGAGGAACAGCCCGCCTGATCTGAGCTTGAGTGGTGTTTCGTTATTGGACTTCTGTGCAAGCCGCAGTTTGGCCATAACGAACACCATGTTCGAACATTTTTTTTATGAACTTTATTTAGAACAGTAACAATGACAATCTCAAGGTGAAAAGCGACATATTAAAACAAACAGAACAGAGTCACATCTCCTATACATCACAGTGAGATCGACAATAACTAAAAGTAAACATACATACACGCACACATATATACATATATTTGCATATACACATGTGTACATACACAACCATATTCACACATCTACATAAAATAATATAAAAAGATGAATAACCAATACAAAAATAAATAAGAATAAAAAAAGAATGAAAGATGAAAAAAGAAAAACAAGGAACAGAAATAAAAAAAGACAAGGGGGATCAAAAATCTCTAAAAGTGAGGTTCCATAGACAAGACACATAACTTAAATAAGGGGCTAAGAAAAATCAAACTCTTCTAAAAAACTATGCAATTTGATTGCTTGGGGCTTATTTATTAGCTTAAGAGATTTACGGAACAGGGAGAGTTCGTTTTTAAGAGCAGGCCATGAAGGGGGGGGGTTTAGCATATCGGCATTTATGTATGTAATACTTTGTTATAATAATGAGATTGTTAACTAAAACTCACTATTTTTGTCCATAAGGATTACTCCAATTTGAATATTTTGAAAAGACCAAAAATCAATATATCCATACTGGGACAATATTAGGACATGGAGAGATTTCCATAAATTCTGGATTGTCACACATCCATAGAACATGTGCTCTGTTGTTTCCGAAGTTGTTTTACAAATATAACAGTTGTCTAACACAAATTTAAATCTGTCTCTCATAAATTCATTGGAGGGGTAAATATTTTTTGTTGTTCTAAAATGGACTTCTTTAAATTTGGGGGGAATTGGAAATGTTAAATATTTGGTTCTGATCAACGAAATCTCAGATTTGTTATAATCTCTAAAAACGAGTGAATGTTTTGTCCTTCCTGGATATAAAGTGTTAATCAAATACTTCCTTAAAAACTGATTATTGCATTTTCCATCAACCAAGTCAAGACCATCTAGTTTAATTTTATGTAAATTTGGAGTCTGCATATTTGAAAAATTGTTCTTTACCGTATTTACAAGGACTGTTGGGATATTTTGTGAAACCTTTTTATAAAGCTAGAGCGAGCAACTCATGTTATATTCATGTTGATTCCTCTTCTTTTCTTTGTCTGTTTAACTTTTTACCGAATGCAATTGAGGTTTTTCTGATTCTAAATTTAAGATATTCCCATTTGAGTATCGGTGTATTGATGCTTCATCATTCTGGGTATCTAAAATTAGTTTTTTAATAGAATTACAATACTCCTCATTTCTCAGCAACTGACAATTAAATTTCCAATAATCCTTAAATGTGTTGTTTTGGTCTATGCTTTGTAGTCTCAGAATAATGGCGCAATGGTCACTTAACGGACTGTTAGAGATGACTGTTTCCTTAACATATTGTAAAATTGAATTGATACCAACCAATAATCAATACGTGACCTGCTTTGACCATTAGGTTTGTGCCAGGTGAATTGTTTTACATCTTTGTTTAACACTCTCCATACATCTATTAATTTAGTATCATTAACGAGTTTTTCAAATATTGGGTTTATACGTTCTCTTGAAAACTTTGAAGGCCATCTATCCAACCATTCATCAGGAGTCACATTGAAATCACCTCCCACTACTATATAATCAGTAGGGAATTTGGTATAAAGTTCCTTTATAACTGTAGAAATTTGATGCAGCAGGTTCTTATTCTCTTGATCATTGTTGTATCCATAAACATTAACCAAAATAATCAGAGTATTATCAGTATTTAACACACAGGCAACCCAATGTCCATTTTTGTCTGCCATGTTGCACAAAAATCTTCCAGGACATCTGTTGAAACAAATAGCAACCCCAGCTGACCTGTTTGTACCATGACTAAAATAAATTTTATCTCCCCATTGTTGTGACCA
>SSNQ01033668.1:1396-21776 GCA_006942095.1 Nothobranchius kuhntae | reverse complement strand
TCAATCAATCAATCAATCAATCAATCAATCAATCAATCAATCAATCAATCAGATTTATTTATAAAGTGCTTTTCAAACAAAGTGCTTTACAAAATGACCCCAGATTCCCATAACAGGTTAAAAACATTAACAGACATATGCAGGCACACACACACACACACACACACACACACCACACACACACACACACACACACACACACACACACACACACACACACACACACACACACACACACACACACACACACAACCTAAAGACAAGGATGTAGGTCTACAACCACTCAGGCTCCCCGTACACACCCTGCTCACTCTGGACCCGGTACTGTTCCAGATGTCAGTAACATCTGGAACAGCACCTTCTGCTTTTAAGTCTGCAGCAGTCAGCCCCATACCAGAAAAACCTGGTTTAGATCCTAATGACTTCAATAACCTCCGTCCCATCTCACACCTTCCCTTCATTGCTAACGTTTTAGAGAAAACGGTGGCATCACAACTTCATTCCCATCTCACATGTAATAAGCTCTATGAGCATCTTCAGTCTAGCTTCCGCCCGCATCACAGCACCGAAACCGCTCTCATTCGTATAACTAATGATTTACTTCTTGCTGCAGATGCTGGTCTCGTTTCCATTCTCATTCCACTTGACCTGAGTGCGGCCTTTGACACTCGATCCTCCTAAATAGACTCTCTTCTCGTGGTATCACTCACACCCTCCTCCGCTGGTTCCAGTCATATCTCACTGGCCGCACTCAGTTAAAATCTTTTATTCCAAACCATCCCCAGTCACCTCAGGTGTGCCCCAGGGCTCTGTCCTTGGTCCTTTTCTGTTTATAATCTATCTCCTACCCCTCAACAACATATTCTGTAAATTTGGCATACAATTCCATTGCTATGCGGATGACACCCAGCTCTACATGACTACTATGCTCCAATCCACCCTTCCACCTTCCACCCTTACCCTCTGCCTCTCAGAAGAAAAAAAAAATGGTTCACCTCCAACTTCCTTAAACTTAATGAAAGTAAAACTGAACTTCTCCTGGTCGGTACCAAGTCCAACATTGCAGAAATTGACAGCTTCTCCATGACTATTGACAACACCACGGTTACCCCCACCCCTCAGGTTAAGAGTCTGGGTGTCATCCTCGACAGCTCTCTCTCGTTTCAGGCTCACATCAATAACATAACCCGGTCTGCATATTTCACCTCCGATCCATAAATCGTCTCCGCCCTTCCCGTACGTCTAACGCTACAGCCGTCCTAGTCAGTAGCCTTGTTACCTCCCGCCTTGATTGCTGTAATTCACTTCTGTACGGTCTCCCAAGCAAACTCACTCATAAACTCCAACTAGTTCAGAATCCAGCAGCACGTGTTATTAGTAGAACGGACACTTTCCACCACATCACCCCGGTCCTCCAGCAGCTTCATTGGCTTCCCATAAAATTCAGATCCACCTTCAAAATTCTGCTCCATAAATTCAAAGCCATCCATTCCACATCCCCTCCATACATTGCCAGCCTCATTACCATTGCTACACCCTGCCGTTCTCTCAGATCCTCCTCCTCCATCCATCTGGTGATTCCCTCATTCCACCTCAGCACCACGGGGAGTAGGGCTTTCAGCTGCTCTGCTCCCCGTCTCTGGAACTCTCTCCCTCCTGACATCAGAAACACCGATAAGTTCAACCTCTTCAAAACCAAACTCAAAACACATTTGTTCCGAACCACTAACTGTTTGTGATTTCATCTATTTTATTCCGTTTACTTGTCCTTTAGTTGTTTTATCTGTATTTTTATTGTGTTCTGTGTTCCTTCTCCTGTAAAGTGACCTTGGGTGACCTGACAGGCGCTTTTAAATAAAACGTATTATTATTATTATTATTATTATTATTAGTATTATTATTACCGCTGCACAGAGGGTGCTACCATTCCCGGACAACAGATCACTTTTGTTTTCAGCGACGATAAACCAGTGATGGTTATCAAACCCTACAGATTTACTGAGATCTTCCAGAGGAGCAGCTGAGGACTTTTCTCTCTTTCATCCAGTAAATGAGAACAACTCCACCAGCTTCTGTCCTTTAAAGAGAAACCGGTTCTAGATCACAAGTTCTGACCCATACAATGTCTGACTGAGATGCACGCGGTGTGCCAGCAGGAAGGGAGGAAGTGGAGGCAGGTGGGAGGTTCCATTAGAGCAATTAGTGGCCGGGTCATTTCCTCATTTATGACTTAATGCTGTAAACGACAGGAGCTGCAGGTGAGGTGAGGGCAGCGCGGCTCTCCGCCTCCGACAGACGGGAGGCTAACGTTCACTTCACCAGCATCTTCAGTCAAACAGAAACATTTAAGGCACAAGTACTCTTGTTCACTACTTTATTTACTAGAAGCAACAAAGTTAAAACAAGGAAGAAACAACCGATCCTCACTTCTGAGGTTTTAGAAAAGCACAGCTGTCAGGTTCTGGATTTGAAAATAAAGCAAATTTTCCCAAAGCAAAGGTGTAGCGTCTCCTCGGGGGAGGGGATTGGGGTGGTCACATGGTTCCAAACCCATCAGCAGGCTGGTGTACCTGACTGATTGGATCAGAACCATCCTCGCCGCCAGCCTGTCGGACGGATGCTGCTGAAGGATTGTTCATCTTTATGTGGGTCACCAACCAGGTGAGGGAGATGAGCAGAATGTCGCTCTGAAGGTGGAGTCATTCCCTAATCTCTGCTTTTTACCCGGATGTTGTTTCAAAACATGAAGGTTTAATATGGTTTATGGTTTATTTCTGATCAGGGTTGGGTCGGTTAGCTCCAGTTGTATCACAAGGTACTCCCTGACCAGTCTACAACGTCTGCTGTGTGAAGGTCCTTGAGTCGACTCTTTATAAATGAACTTGAATTGAACTGATGTAGTGCGTCAGCCACTTTAACTCTACAGTCAGTACTTCATGCATAGTATACCTGATATATGTACATTTGTACTTACAGTACATACATGCCTGTATTTAAAGATATCCATCATTTGAACAGTAAATAGTTGTAGCAGAACAGCTTTTTATTTATTATTACTTACACAAGGTCTCACAACCCCTATCCATGATGATTACTGTGTGTGTGTCTATATACTACTGCTGTATATAGTGTCTTGTCTTTTTTATGTTTTATTTTGCATTCTTAGTCAGTTTTGTACTCGTTTGCTACCCACTGTGGCGCACACGTATACACATGCACACACGTACACACACACACACACACACACACACACACACACACACACACACACACACACACACACACACACACACACACACACACACACACACACACACACACACACACACACACACACACACACACACACACACACACACACACACACACACACACACACACACACACACACACACACACACCCNTATGGAACAATCAGATCACTGATGTATGATGGAGCTTGATTATTAAGAGCTTTATATGTGAGAAGAAGGATCTTAAAATCTATTCTGAATTTAACAGGTAGCCAATGTAGGGAAGCTAAGACAGGAGAGATATGATCTCTCTTTTTAATTCTCATCAGAACTCTAGCTGCAGCATTTTGGACAAGCTGAAGACTTTTAACTACATTCTGTGGACTTCCTGAGAGTAATGGATTACAGTAATCCAGTCTTGATGTAATAAATGCATGAACTAGTTTTTCAGCATCACTCCTGGAAAGGATGCTTCTAATCTTAGCAATATTCCGAAGGTGGAAAAAGGAAATCCTACAAACCTGTTTAACCTGGGATTTGAATGACATGTCCTGGTCAAAGATAACACCAAGGTTCCTTACTTTGTGTATAACGTATATACTTAGCAGAAATGACCCTGAAGTCTTATTTACATCATCTGTGGACAGTGCTTTAATCGGGCCGGTACGCACCAGTACGCAGTACCGATACTCACCGTGCTGGGACTTTTTTTCTACGGGGTTCCGCTCATTTATTATTTGAAATCTCAGAGATACCTGATATCTGTCCATCTTCTAGTAAACACCAACCATCCACAGTCACCACCAGCGCCGCCCCTCCTGATAGCAGAAGAAGTGCTTCAAGAGGAGCTTCTTTTTGTGCAGCAGGATGCATTCTCTCCAAATGCACCAAGGACGCACTTCACCGCCGCGATGTGCACTGCGCGCATAGCACTACCATCAGCAGGCAAGAGGAGAGAAACAAAGAGACGAGTCATCCGACACGTGCACCTGACCAACCTGTGGTGTGCCGACAGGTCCATGGCTGAGGAGAGATGACATTCAAACAGAAATATAGATCCAGAGTACAAGAAACAAAATGTCAAAACAAGAGAAGGACTCTGCTACTTAAACGTAGGAACGTTGTTAGAAAGAGAAGGAAAACGTTGTAGGCATAAACATCCCAGCTGCTGCTAACCAAGACTCAAGACAACTTTATTAGTCCCCGAGGGAAAACTCGAGACAGCATTGTGAAGCAGCCGGCGCTAAAATCTCTAACTTCTAAAAACATCCAATTTACACATTCGTAAAACCCATAAAAACCTAAATACACACTCATGTCATAACCTCACATGGGAATGGCCAACAATGAGTAAACCTTTGGCTCACACACACACACACACACACACACACACACACACACACACACACACACACACACACACACACACACACACACACACACTCATGCACACACACACACACGCACACACAAATACACATGCATACATGTAACCACATGCACGCACACATACAAGTAATGCACACGCCCCCTATCGGCACTGAGAGTTAAGAAGCAGCACAGCTCTGGGACCAAAGGAGCTTCTCCTCCTCTGTGTTTTACAGCGTGGGCATCGAAGTCGGCGTTTGGAGGGCAGCCACTCGAAAACAGTATGAAGAGGGTGTGATGGGTCTTTAATGATTTTCTGTGCTAAACTTCCTGTATGCTGGTCACATTGAGAAGTTAAGTTTCGCAGTGGTAGTCCAATGATCCGAGAACACACCTTGACGGTGCTCTGTAGACGGTTTCTATACTGCAGGCTGACAGAATAAAACCAACAGGGGATGGAAAATGTGATAACACTCTCAATAAAAGAATAATAGAAAGTCAGTAAAATGTCCTTCCTGACTCCAAATGAATTCAACTTCCTCAGGAGGTAGAGTCGCTGCTGGCACTTTCTGAGGATGTCCTCGGTGTTGGAAGCGGATTTCAGGAGGTGATCAAAGGTGGTCCCTAGATATTTATACTCTTCAACCAGCTCCACTGGCTGTTCATGAATGATGGTGGAGGCAGCGGTAACCAGCACTCTCTGTTTGTTTGAGAAGGACACCACCCTCTCCTTAGTTTTGGTCACATTCAGCTCCAGGCCTGCAGTGTCACACCAGTCCACAAACTCCTGCAGGACCTGCCCGTGGTAAACAGTAGGGCCTGACAGAAGAGACAGGAGCACAGTGTCATCAGCGTATTTTACCATGTAACTGTCAGGCTGGATGGATCTACAGTCATCTGTGTAGAGAATGAAGAGTAGAGGAGACAACACACAGCCCTGTGGGGTGCCAGTGGAGGTGTAAAGAAGGTCTGAGAGAGTGTTGTTAACCAGAACTCTTTGTGAGACCGAAGAGAGGATGGGTCTGTCTGGATGTGGACTGGACATTCCCTGATGATCATTTATTAAATGCAGGGCCGGTGCTAGCCATTTAGGTGCCCTAAGAACAAATGCTCTGTGGTGCCACCACCCCCACCCTTAAAAAAAAACGATCCATGCACCAGTGTGTGTCAGTGCATCTCTTTATCTCCAAAATAGATTCTTTATTTTTAATTTAAGTTGAACTAAAATGATAAATTGAAATCTTAATAAACAGCCCTCTACGGGAGCCCAAGGCACTAATCACAGCACATCAAAAATAACTAGAATGCATGAATACGTAGGTAGGTAGGTAGGTGGGTGGGTGGATGGGTAGGTAGGTAGGCGCTTTATGAATAAATCCTTGATTGATTGATTGATTGATTTGATTGATTGATTGATTTCAGAATATTAGATTATCAATTAAGACCAATGCAATAAAAGGAACTTTAGAAAAGTTGGCCAAATGAAAAGTAGGAGCGTGTACAGCCCTCCGTATTCAGTTGGGCTCCTTTGGCCTGGGTTAATACAGCATTCTCTAGCAGGCATGTTGTTTTTGCTAGAGTCCTTCTGTCTCTCACCTCCTGCACTAGGTCAAGGGGACATCCTAGGACAGAGCTGGCCTTCTTAAGGAGCTTATCCAAACTCTGTCTCTCAGCAGCAGATGAGCTGCTGCCCCAACAAAGCACACCATCAAAGATGGCTGATGCCACCACTGAGTCAGAGAAGGACTTTAAGAGGCAGGTAGAGACTCTGACCCTTCCTGGGAAGGGCATCCAAACCAATTTATTGTTCAGGTGAACACCCTGGTAACTAGAAACTGACTGAGTTGCTGTGGGGAGACCTTCAGAGAAATGTAGTTAACAAGCTACAGATCAATGTTCAACTATAGTTCCTCCTGATTGAGACTCCCCATCCCTCCTAGTCTCTGTACCATCCAATCACACCATCGTCATAACAACTACTTCATCCTCTATCCAGGCACCAATCAGCCTCCTGCTATGGATTGTAAAAATGTGAATTTGTTATCTTGATTGGAACTAATCCTGTAGAGGTAGGCCCCCTTTGAGCCAATCAGGATTTAAGCCTTCTGCTGGTTCTGACCCCATTACAGCACGTCCTGCTGAGAAATCCCGAGCTATTTTCTGAAGGCATTGTTAGTGAAGTGGCTTGTCCCCTCAGAAACTGTGTCGTTTATCTGATCTAGCAGATGTTGACATCTGTCCTCTATGTCCCAGTGCTCGTACGTCCCTCCCTGTGAGAGGGACAACCAGAAGAACATGGACAGCGTTCTGAGGTGGGAGGAGAACTTCACCAACGAGGTCAACACTCAGTTCTTCACCTGCTACTTCAACCAGCAGAGGAGGTGAGACAGACACACACACACACACACACACACACACACACACACACACACACACACACACACACACACACACACACACACACTCATTTCCTGAACTTTGACCCCACTGACCTCTGCTGATGGCCAGCTGATCTGGTCCGACCTGTGAAACAGAACCAGTGAGCTGAGGTACCAGACGAGGAAATGAGAGGAGCTTCTGCTGCTGCACACCCAGCTGGTGCTTACCTGTGACCTTTTATTTTTATCTCTGCACCACAGAGAGGAGCCTGCTCCGCACGAGGAGTCCACCGGGAACTCGTTTACAGGGAAAACTGGAACACATCCCTGCCAAAGTTAGAGGAAATACTGAAAGTTTTTCTAAAGATCTCAACTTGGGTCTGAGCACGTTTCCCAACAAGAACAGGAGTCGTCGTCAGCTCCGAGCCAACAACGCACCGTTGTTACACAAAGGAGGGGNACAGCAGCAATCCCCGGGGACAGAAGTGGGGCTGGGGGTCAAAGAGGTCAGCTTGTGCTTGGCACAACCGGCTCGTCTCCAGTAAGAGGAGGCTGAGGTCAGTATTAATAAAATACTACAACTCAAAGCTATGAGAGATGTGAATAATGGAATGAATAAATAAACAGCACCTTATTGTGAAATGACTGTCATCGTCTTTCATTATACCTCAGGCTGCTCACTCGACTTCCAGTCCCTCACACGGTAGATTTGCATCAAGAACGGCGAGATGTAGAAAAAACAACACGATGGTTCGGGCAGCTCAGCAAAGTTGTTCAGAATGACGCTGCTGTCTTCTCCGAGTGTGAGGAGTTTAAATTCCTTCCTGTCGAGTTTGACTTCCACACTCTCCGTTCCCTGTGACAGTTTTTGGACAACATCCATTCTGTGGAAAAACTGAACTTTTGTAGAGTCCTTGAAAAACATTTTAGTAACAATTTCTTGAACTGCTGTTGAGAATATTTATTATGAAGGTTAACCAGAAAGGTAAATATGGAGTATAGTTTTACAAAAGTATTTAGGGTTCTTCTGGTAGTTGTTAAAATCAGGGTTTATTTACATGTTGACAATTAAAAAATTGGTTATTTTTAAATGTGTGATAGTATGTTGCACTGTTAGTTTGGTGAAGTGGTTGTTACTGAACGGTAGGTGGCGCCAGAGCTTTGACTTTCTGAGGTAAAATAGCATTATTTGTGCAGAAACTGTTTTCCGAACTTTTCATCTACAGATAAAAACAAACAATATTTCGGGTCCTGACATGTATGCTGCCGGGAAGAAGGCAGGAACATGTAGCAGTGCCTGACTCGAGTTCAGGGGCCTCGGGTAGACCTTTGCTCCTCTGCTATCCCATCACAGGGGAGGGGGAAGTCCAGGAGGGGGAGGACCCAACCTTACCTTGATGTCCTATGTCTTTTATAGTCCAGAAGTTGTGCAAATGCAGGGATGGGCATAGATATTCTGCTGGGGTGGGGCTGGGTTGGTGCCCTCGGGCTCACTGAGGCTCTGTGATGCTGCTGCTTTGGGCCCTGGAAGGATGGGCTGGGGTCTCCATGCTCTGGGTGGTATTTTGACAACAGAGGTGCCTATTGGGGCCAGTGGGGGAGCTGGCTCCCTGGAGGGCTAAGCCCAGCAAGCCAATCCTTCCCATCCCCGCATATTTCTCTCTTCCTGCTCCCTCACATCATCACACAAACATACACATAGGACCTTGGGGGGTGGACAAGTCAGGGAGTGTGGGTATGGACCCCATTTCCGCATTCCTGTGGCAACCTGCCCCCCCAATTTTATTTGCACCTTATACACTTCCACCAACGACATTCCACACAAACACACACTTAGGGCCTTGGGAGTGAGCACATTCAACGGCATTTGGCAGGGGGACTTCTCAGCCTCATCCCGAGTGCCGGTGCCCACTTCCAATTTTAAACTGCACTTAGAAACCGAGGGCTGAGGGTGTAAGTGGGGTGGTGTGGTGGCATCAGCTGGCATAGGCCAGATGATGCCCGCACTGCCCGCTCACCACAGCCATGGAATACACCTCATCAACACTCACTAACACTATACTGGAGCAGGCGGAGGGAGACTAGGGGTCTTAGCACACCTCTGTTGTCGCTTGGCTTCCTGGGGCTGGAGGCTAGGAGGGAGATCCAGCCGTCTGGTTGGGGTCTGGGGCGGTGGGTTGCTGTGCTCAGCGTTGGGTGGGGGAGCCTGCTCATCAGCACCCCAGCAGAAAAGGTCGAACTCTTGGAACCGGGAGTGGTTGTACCCAATGTGCAGCAGTAGCGGGGCCAGAGTGAATAGGGTGTGTATGGGGAGCATGAGTGGGTGTCCGGCTTGCATTTTTGTAAGTCTTTGGTTGTATGTGTATGTGTGAGCATGAGGGAGGGAGTGTGTGACTGTGTTTGTGTATGACTGTATATGTCAGGTGGGGCCTTTGACTCCTCCCCTCTCCTGGAACTTCCTTTGATGATATAGATCTTCGTCTCCCCTCTCCTTGCCACACCTGGTGTGGGGTGTGGTGCCTTGGTCTGCCTGGGTCGTGACTCCCGGGTCAGGGAGTTTAAGATTTTTGGCATCTGCCTGACCAATCCCGGTGGCTGCCTGGTGGGGTCTGGGTCCCTGGGCTCCACTGGGTCCCCGGCGGGGGTGGTCGTCCCTGGGTCCCGGGCTCGGCCGGCTAGGGGGTGGGAGGCTGCGGGTGGGTCTCTGGGCTTGCCGCTGATATCTCCCGGGACTCTGCCGGCTGCTGGTTGTGGCCCCCTGGGGCGATCCTCTGTGCCTCTCGAGGGGGGCGGGGGCTTTTCTGGTCGCAGTCTCCCTGGACTTCCTGTGCTCTGGGGCAGCGCCTGGATCTCTGGGACTTGGAGCTCCCTCTGTCTCCTACGCATCTTTGGGGGGCAGATCTGTGGCCCCTCACACTATTGGACGCTCCTATAGAGAAACCTTACATAAACAAGCGCGTGTACACACACAGGTGCTCACATGGTGCTCTCATAAGTACGGGCTTGGGCACGTTCAACACAGGTCTCAAGGCTATGGTGGGCACTTAATGCACTGTGATTTATTATCGTGTGATTGTTCAGTTAAACAATGTTGATTTTATATTTCTTCATCAAGTTGACGCAGTGATAGCTTGATCTTGTTGTGTTGTTGTTGTGCCCCATTTTTTATTTTTTATTTTCTTGTCTCTTTCTGCAGGTCTAGAAGCAGATTCTTGTTCATTAATGATTATTTTTGTGGACCCCCCCCACCAACACCACCATCACCACCACCACCATCTTTTGTCTCTTCCTTTCTCTTTCACCTCTGTCTCCGTGTCTGGTCGGAATTAAAAAGCATTCAAAACAATAACAATAAAGTTTGAAGTATCAGGCGTGACATTAAAAGCAAACGCTTTGATGCTCCACCTGAGAGTAAATCTGTAAGGCTTGTCACCAGAATTCAGACATCAATTCTGTTTGCTTCACAACCAGACAGGACAGGAAAAAAATAATAATAATGAAGTCACCCTTGGCAAACTATAATTTACGCAAATGACTGTTCTAACTATTCCTACTTTTCAAAAGTCTAAGCATCAGAATTATCCAAAATGGACTGGTGGTGCATCTGTATTGTGTACATAAAATTAAATAGCATTGATCAGTTATTGCACTGCTGCATTTTAATTGTAATGAGGCCAAGTGGAAATACTAATTTGCACGATGACTCCGACACTGTAATTACAGCACGAGAAGCTGAACTTAATCTGACATTTAATAATTTTTCTAGATAAAAATATAAATATTTCTTCACCGGAAAATATTGGAACGCGTCTATTTTTCTGTTGGATGTGACGCACAGGTGGGTTAAAGCCTGTGAAAGGCTGTAATTAGGCATTTTTAAATCTTAATTACAGCATATTGCATCCTGTTGTTTGTAAACGAGTGGATCACAGCAGGCCTGTAAAATCGGCGCATGCGCACTGAGCAACCCCAATCCATCCACGAACCACCCCCCACGATGCGCGCGCGCAGGCGCAACCACCTCTGGGCCACTGGTGTCAAGCACCGATAACGGGCATAAAATACTTCCTCTGTGAGTTTTCACAATAAATGTTCTTTTAAAAGGATGAGGCTTTCTTTCTACATTTGTTTCACAATCACGGTTAGTCTGTTTTGTTCTTTTCTACCAGGTTTTCTGCCATTTGGGAAAAGACTGACTCACAAAAATAGCGGCTTTAGCCTAGCTAACATTTAAACAAAATAGCCCAATTTTCAAATCATTTAAAGGTGTGCTTCACTGTAAAAACATTTTTAGATCTTATTTTTTATTATAATAGGTCAATCTGAGTTTTTCATGCAGGCTGAACATGAAAATAGTCTTCTACACATCTCATCCATTAGCTTCTGATAGAAAATAGATGGTGAAACTGTAGGATTTCAAATGCCTGACAGAGTGACATCACACTGTCACTAAACATTCATGGACTCATCCATCTTGACTCTGACGGGGAAGGCTGTTGTTGGGTTAGTAAGTAAGTAAGTAAGTAAAGTTTATTTATATAGCGCCTTTCACAGATTGTTGTGTGCCGTTAATCCAGCAAGCATTACACACACACGTAAGTAGGAACAGAGGACCGGAGATAACTCCCCATTTTATTCTCTTCTTCACTTCCTGTTTTTAAACCACAACAACCACAACGTACTCACTAGCGCCCTCTAGCGCTTCTAGTAAATGCATCTACAGAACACATGCAACGATAGGTGGACACAACATCTTCCCCTTTTGAACAAGGATTCCTTATGTGAACTGAACCTCATCGTTCTGATGTAGGTCACCTAATACACGCTAACATTTCACATTACTCAGTACATTCACTTCCCCATAACAAAGTCCTGGGTCCAGCAAGGTGGCTTTCTCATCCTGATGGGCCTAAGCCTACTATCAGACTCAGAGTTAGATGCCAGATCAGTTCCTGGTTTATGACAGTCCATTTTTGTGTCAGCATCAGTACCTGTGTTCAGCCCTGACAGAGCCGATAAGTGTGAGGCGTTCCAGGTCCATCCATCATCCAGCAGATAAGTGTTTGGTCCTTTCCTGGTCACGACAGTCTTTGGTTTAGAAAACTTTAACTCTTTTTTCTTTACCTTCCATGGCTTTCTAACCCGTACCTTGTCACCAGCCTGAAAGTTGGATGATTTGGCGCGTCTGCGAGCATCAGTGTATTCCTTCATTTTCATTTGCTTATCTTTAACTCTTTCGCACATGGTCTGCCTCTCTGTCTGAGGAACAGGCATATCTATTACCTGTAACTTTGTTCTCATTCGGCGTCCATGGAGGAGTTCTGAAGGGGAGACTCCAGTTGTAGAATGAGGGGTTGCTCTGTAGTCCATCAGGTAAGTTCTCAGGAACGATTTCCAGGGTTGACCTTGAATCGAGGCAGTCTGTAGGCAGTCTTTAACGCATCTATTGAATCTCTCCACTTCCCCATTAGCTCTTGGATAATACACTGAGGACCGCAGGTGTTGGATCCCCCTGCTTTTGAGGAAGTCAGCGAACTCAGCAGAGATGAATTGAGAGCCATTGTCACTTATCAATGTCTTTGGATTCCCTTCACGAGAGAAAACTACGGAAAGAAACTGAATGACAGTACCTGCATCAGCTCGGGGAGCAAAAGCTACTTCAGGCCACTTACTAAAGTAGTCTACCAATGTAATGGCAAATCTACAGTCAGAAGGGGCTATTTCAAAAGGGCCTATGATGTCCACAGACACCTTTTCCCAAGCAGCAGCCGGTAAAGGAATGGGTTGAAGTGGAGCATCATGGGTGACAGCGGACTTGTCGTTCTGTCGGCACGTTGCACAATTCTTTATCAGTGTCTCTATGTGACAATCCATTTTGGGCCACCAGTACAATTCCCTCAGGCGTTGTTTAGTATGTACAATGCCTTGGTGAGATTCATGAGCTATGTCAGTGAGTTTTTTCTGCAACGACTCAGGCACTAGCAATCGATGAGTACCTCTGACAATGCACTCGTTAAGGACCGCGAGTTCATGGCGGATTGGGAAGTACGGCTGTAAGTCAGGGTCCAGTGATGTCTTTCTAGCAGGCCAGCCCTTTTGTATCTGCACCCGGAGCTTTGTGAACACTGGGCAAGTTTTGCACTCTGACTGGAAGTCTTCCCCAGACACAGCGCTCAGATCAGTGAGGATGGCTGCAACTGACTCCACACTTTCTGCACATGCCATGTCCGTCTCGGGAAGTGGAAGCCTAGAAAGACAGTCAGCAACATGGTTCAATGATCCAGTTCTATATTCCACTTCATAGTCAAACTCCAACAGGCGAGCTGACCATCTGGCTATGCGTAGACCTGCTCTGTTATTGCCCTTTGTAGTCAGCAGTGTTGTAAGTGCTTGGTGATCTGTTCGTAGGAGAAATTTTCTGCCCCAGAGCCATGTACGCCATTTTTCCGCAGCCCAGACGCAAGCTAGGGCTTCCTTTTCAACGATTGAGTATTTCCTCTCTGCATCAGACAAGCTGCGAGACGCAAATGCAACAGTTTGTTCTGCATCATTACCGTCAAGTTGAGTCAAAACAGCACCTACACCGTAGTCTGAGGCATCTGTCGAGACTATGGTTGGCTTACTGGGGTCGAACATTACCAGAGCAGGGCTGTGCACGATTAACTGCTTGACTTGGTCAAACGCTGCTTGAGCTGCCTTGTTCCAGTGGAATGAACAGTCCTTACGCAGAAGAGCTCTCATAGGTTCGACAACAGTCGCATAATTTGGTACGAACTTGCTGTACCATGCACTCAAGCCAAGAAACGAGCGAAGGGTTGCTGGATCAGTAGGGGGTGGAGCATGCAGGATAGCAGTGACATGAGAGTCATCTGGCAGCAGACCTTCTGGACCGATCTTTTGACCCAGAAAGCTCAGAGTAGTTTGACGGAGTTGACATTTGTCAACATTGAGTTTCAGTCCTGCCTTGTTGATTCTGTATAACACAGCACGCAGGTTGGCTTCATGTTCAGCTTCTGAAGTTCCGTATATGATGACATCATCAAGATAACATTGCACCCCTTTCTGGCCATGTAGGATTTGCGTCATCATCTTTTGGAACGCTGCCGGTGCTGAACTCAACCCGTAGGGGACTCTGCAGTACTGGTACAGTCCTTCATGTGTAATGAAAGCAGTGAGCCCTCTACTGTCTTCGTGTAGTTTCAGCTGATGGTAGGCGGATTTAAGATCCAGAGTAGAGAACATGACAGCCCCACGCAGCTCAGACAGTATTTCCTCTATCAGTGGCAATGGATGGCTGTCAACGACCACCGCTTTGTTAGGTTCTCTCAAATCAACGCACATGCGTATGTCACCAGTTTTCCTTCTAGTGACTACAGTCGGGGAGACCCATTCAGATGCATCGATTTTCTCTATGACACCATGTTCCTCCAGATTCTTGAGTTCTGCGGAAACAGCATCACGGACTGACAGGGGTAAGCGTCGGAGTTTCTGCTGTATTGGCTTCACTTCAGGTCGCACCTTCACTTTATGTACAAAGTCCTTTGCACATCCGAATGCAACTGGAGACTCACACTCCTGTTAGCAGTGAGTGGGCAGAGCAGAGGTTTGTTGAAGTGTAGCGCATACCTCGGAACTCTCAAGGACTAATCGTCCCCCTTTTATGTGTAGCTGGAGGGCCGTCACCAAGTCCATGCCCAGTATGGGTGTTCCTGTTCTCACAATGTAGAGGTCTGTGGGGGCACTCTTGCCATTGTAGGTAATGTCAGCTCTAAGACACCCTAATACATCTAGTTTCTCCTTTGAATATGTAATAAGCTGAACAGTTGGGTTACTTAACTTAACTGAGCCAAAATAGGTGCTGTAAACATGTTCAGGCAGTATGGAAACACCAGAACCTGTGTCTACTAGCAGCTTAACAGTACATGCCTGTGCAGTATTTGGTACCGTGACAATAACAGTGCACATCAATTTAGCTGGGTCACTACTGACACAATTGTCAACAGTTAGAACACACATTTCAGGCACAGTCACTTCATTAACAGGCTTATGAGGAGATTTACACACTCTAGAAAAATGTCCGATTTTCCCACATGTATTGCATTTGCAGTCTTTTGCGGGGCAGGATTTATCATTGGCTTTGTGATCCGCTGAGCCACAACGGTAGCACGTCGGAGCTGTATCCGTTTTTTTAGCTGCTTTGTATTTTGGTTTGCGCATCTTCTTTTGTACTTGAACAGCGGCAACAGGCTTTTTTTCACCAACAGCAATGGCCTTTGCATCAGCTATTGCAGCCTCGGTGCGCCTAGCAATTTCCAAAGCTCGATCGAGCGTCAAATCCTCCTCCATTAGCAGTCTTTCACGTATACGAGCATTATTAGTCTTCTCTACAAGCTGATCCCGCAACATTTCATTCTCCATAGCCCAGAATGCACATTGTTTCACAAGCTCACGCAGTGCTGCAACGTAATGATCTGTAGACTCACCGACAGCTTGGGCTCGTTGCCTGAAACGGTATCTCTCGGTGACAACATTGACTTTAGGATGAAAGTACGTTTCCAAAGCCTTTACGGATCCCTCGTAATCATCCGTAGCGAGTGGTAAGGCGCTGTAGATTCGTTGTCCCTCCGTTCCCAAGCAGTGAATGAGCAGGGCCCTTTTCCTCTCCGTAGCAAAGTCATCACCCCCGATAGCAAGCAAGTAGTTGTCGAACAACCTTTTCCATGCAGCAAATGGAATTTTTGGTTCGCCCGGACAGTCCAGGAACACAGCCGGGGGTTGCAAAGAGAGAAGAGCAATAACTGAATCACCACTACTCTCGTCGCCACTTGTTGTGTGTCGTTAATCCAGCAAGCATTACACACACACGTAAGTAGGAACAGAGGACCGGAGATAACTCCCGCTTTATTCTCTTCTTCACTTCTCTGTTTTTAAACCACAACAATCACAACGTACTCACTAGCGCCCTCTAGCGCTTCTAGTAAATGCATCTACAGAACACATGCAACAATATGTGGACACAACAACACAGCCTTCTCAGGAATGCAGATTTCTTAGAGCATGTGAGCGGGATAAAAGACGTGCAGAGTCCTCCTTAAATTAGTAAACAAACGTGGCCTTGAGCAGTGTTACTTTTGGAGACTATAACATGAAGCACACAGCTTCCCTCTGTCTCACTAAACAGTGGTGCTGCCTTAGCCTCTTCTCACATCAGTGTGTCCCCGTGCTCTCGCGACTCACGCAACAGGGTCGAGCTGCTGTCAGAGAAGATGTTTATCTCCTGCATCCAGACTAATTGTGAATCGGCCACGCGGGAAGCTGCCACTGGCTGACTCTACCTGCCAATCACAGGCTCCCTCTAGTTGAACGTCAGCTGGCCAATGAGTCGGTGGGGGGGGTGTTGGGTTGACTCCGCACCAAGCTGAGCGTCGTGGAGCTGGTCCCAAAAAAAAACTGGTCGTCTGGGCACGGGAAACGTACAAATTACCCAAATGTGAACACAATTAAACTAGGCTGGGCCAGCTAAAATGTGACTGCACCATAACCGCCCGTATCAAGGAGCCTGGTACTAACACACTCATGGAGTAACCCCCCCACAGGGCTCCAGAGAGACTCGGTCAAACGCTTTCTCCAGGTCCCCCAAACACATGGAGATTGTTGCACAGCCAAGACAAAAGCCATAAATGGACCCTGTTCTCCAGAATCCCTAAATACATAATACTTTTATTAAATTATATGGATCAAGGATAATCTTAGTCAATGCTTTAGCGCTCAATTTGCAAGAATGCACTGTGATCCATGGTGTTGCTGGACTTTCCATATACGTAAAGGATTATTTACAACTGATATAACTCACTGTATGATGAATGTGTCAGTATGTTGTCATGTTCTGTGTCCCTTTGTTCCCCAGCCCTCCAGTTCCCACGCCAGGTTCCCCTTTTGTGCTCTCTTGGCGCCCTCATGTGTCCTTTGTCTGCATCTCTGTTGTGTGTCTTAAGTTATAGCCACAGCCTCTTGTTCCCCAGTTCATAGTTTGTGTGTCTCAGTATGTGTATGTGTTTGTGTGAGTTCTTCCCTTAGACTTTAGGTTTAGTTTTGTGTTTTACATAGTGTTAGGTTTATCTGCCCTCCGCTGGTTCTCTTCCCCATCCAGATAATTGTTGTCACCTGCCTTCCCTCCAGCCTCACTCCACACACCTGCTTCCTGTTTCCCTAATTGCTCCTCCCTGTCTATATAAGCTCTCCGTGTCTCATTGTTCTTGTCGGTCCATTGTTGTTTGTCAGCGTTATTGGTTCTGTCAGTCTGCTCGTCCCTCTTGTGCCTTTTGACTCCCTGGATTTTTGGATTTTGGCTCCCTGCCGTTTGGCTTTATTTTTGTTCTTCCTCCAAATAAAGGATTTTTACTTACATATCCACTCCTGCCTCTTGTCATCCTGGGTTCTGCATCTTGGGTCCTAACCTCCTGCTCCTAAACGTGACATATGTGCATGAATGAAGGAGCACATTGTAAATAACATAATAGTCAGCTGATCAGTATTTTCAAACCTACATTTTATACATGGTATGGTCCAACTTGACTTATTATTTCACTTTCTATTTAAAACAGGAAGTGTTGGTTTCTAATTTAAAAGGCTAGTTCAAGCCACGGGGAAGAACTGCTTGCTTGTCACTTCTGTTTCCTCTTCTCTTCTTTGAGGACATGGTGTGCTAATTCTAACCACAGTAGACAACAGTGACATGCTTTTGTAGGGGGTGTCATTCATCTCTTTTTGATAAACATTTAACGTCTATGTAACATTTGTATGCTAGAGATACTGAGAGCACATCATGACTTCAATGATAGAAATGCCTTTATTTAAAGAACATCATACGTATGATTTATACAGATGTTAAGAAGGTCATAAACTTGGGTTTATCTAAAAAGTTTAGTGAATATATATTCTTATCTGACACAAATCCTTAACATGGTTACAAAAACTTCTCACAGACCTCCAGACTGATTTATTCTACGTTGGGTCAGGTTTGCTTCAATGCAAAACTCCTCATTAATTAATAGTTTCTTCTTTCTGTACTTGTCAGAGTTCATCATTGTCTAGATGCAGCAGCACTTTTCCTGTGCATGAGTTTTGGGTGTGAGATGTAAGACACTCTCAACCACTTCCTCTACAAAAACCTGGTTTCTTTCACTTTACACAATCCCCTGGCCATTGACTCCTGCCACTGTCTGGTTTTAATAAGAAAAACCTTGGCACGACTGTTCCTGCTCAAGTGTAACTCTACCCAGCTCATCATCTTTCACAATAAAACTCCTTGAACCTTGAGCTTTCATTCAAATCTGAGTCTGCATTTGCGTGTGTAGATCTGGGTTGTGTAACAGCATGAAGCCAGCAAACACTGACCCTGGGAGTGGAACCATATCCTCTTTTTTTGCTGGGCAAAAGACAAACAAAAGATTTAGACTCAGAGAACACGATCCCCTCTTTCAGAACCTGCTGGACAATAGTTAGGATCTTCACGTCCAACTTTAAACCTAACGCTTGACGTGGCTTTCCTTGACGTCTTTGTTTGAGTCTCAGAACCTCCAACTGTTTCCATGAATGGAAACCGGGGCAGCCTAATGTCCCAGCTCTTCATGAAGATCTAATTGTGTCTTGGATCTTCCGTGCTTCTCCACTTACTGAACAACTGGAAACGTTTATTATGTTCTACCATATTGTCTAAAGAAAAATTGTAGCCAGACATTTGTTCTGCTGCTCAGTTCTGTACGTTGACCCTGAAGAAAAGGCAAAAAAATGCAGCGTTGCTAGAAGGTTTTTCTGGCTCCTTAAAGGAAAACACTAATGATGAGTTGCCCTCTCAGGAGGAGCCAGACCAGCAGCTTTTGCTATAAAGTTTGACATTAGACTGGGAGCATCAACTTAGAGAAGCAGGGTCATTCATGTCCACCTTGTGTTTGACCTCTGATTCACACTTAATGAAATCTGCATCAGCCTGAGAGGCTCCAGTCCTGAGCCTGTACAACATGGCTGTCCTCACCAGACTGCAGAAGGATGCAAGTGCTCCTCTCAAGCCCATTTTCACTGTTATAATCTAATCTTTTAATCTCTTTTTGTCTCATTAGACCAAGAATGACTGGCTAAGCGTAACAGAAGATGTTTAGGTGAGTCGAGCAGCGGTTAGTTCCTTCTCATGCTCCCTGTCCACCGTGTGAATTAGTGTCCCAGTCACTATTTGCAGTGACGAGTTTAGGGTTGAAGTGTGCCTCATATTTAGGCAGAAATTATTTTACAACACATCTTTGAACACCCCATGTGCTTTTATGAACATCCTGGAACGTCATTTTGTTGAATCTGCACCCTGTATTAGTTAAATGTTACATGACATGAACAACAAGCGGTGGTGGCTCCGCAGTTCAATCATGTTTAAAACAATTCAGAGCATACTAAAATTCCCGAGCATATGTAGGATGTCTGTCAGCCAAGAACCACGAAAAATGTTAATTCAAATCACATGTTGGTTGCCATCAGAGCTGCCTCACCTCCCTAACTTCAACAAACAGACAAGCTGGGTTCCTGCAGCAGACGATGGTGCCCCCCCCCCCCCCCCACCCCCGACCCACCCACACACACCCACACCCACCCACCCACACACACACACACACACACACACACACACACACACACACACACACACACACACACCCACACACACACACACACACACACACACACACACACACTTCCCCAACCTTAAGCACCTGCTTGAAAGCTGCAAACATGCCACGGTATCATTGCTGGGTGCTCTAACTTGGCAGAGACGGTGACTCTTTTTGTTTTTTATTTTTCTTGTAATCCATCATTTATTAAATATAAATCTAAAACTTTTAAGTTGGTTATAAACTCAGGCATCAGTGTCCAATGTGCCTGCAGTATAAACACTTTCCATCTTATTTTTCTGTCGGGGTATTTAGGAGAGAAAGTCAGTGCCAGACAGCTCTTAGACAATTTAAAGCTTAACCCTGAACGTAAACAGCTCGTGAGAAGGTTATGACTCCAGCTCACATGAAGACCTCTCTATTCCAGCTCAGCTCAGCTGGTTAAGCCATTAATCTTTCTTTGTACGGCTCCCCTCTGGCTTCGAAGGAATGATGTTACTTGCTGGTGGGGCAGAACTGGTGGTATGAACAGATGAGAATTTCTCTTCTCATAGTTTTTCTTCTTCTTTTCACCACCAAGAAGCTGGAATTATGCAAAACCTGGTAGCTGTTAGTTTTGAAAGATTTTCCTACCACCAGAATTTTGTTCATTTTTGTAAATAAACCAGCATCAAAGTTGAATTTCAAAAATCCGTTATGGCAAGGACAATTCAGTTCAGGTTCAGCATAATTCTGTTGATAAAAAAAA
>SSNQ01033667.1:0-30018 GCA_006942095.1 Nothobranchius kuhntae | reverse complement strand
CCCAGACTGGAGCTGTGTGCTGCTCTTACCGGAGCACAACTGGCAAAGCTACTAACCAACGAGCTCACCTTGTCCATACAAGAGGTGATATGCTGGTCAGACTCTACTACAGTTCTCCACTGGTTACGTTCTGAGTCCTGCCATTTCAAGGTGTTTGTCGGCACACGGGTGGCCGAGATTCAGGAACTCACCAAGGCGGAGGCATGGCGGTATGTAGGATCCCAACAGAATCCTGCAGATGACCTAACTCGAGGCCAGAAGTTGAAGGACCTATTTGGACCAAATCGTTGGTTCCAGGGACCTCCTTTCCTGCTGCAGCCCAGCAGTGAATGGCCTTTGAACCCATGTGCACCTGTGCCTCCTGATGACAATGAACGAAAGAAAGGTGCCTTTTGTGGCCTTACCATCTCCCCTTCATTGGCGGACAGGAAAGAGTATCGCAGCTGGAAAGAGCAAGTTGAAGCTACAGCGGAACAGATTCACAAAGACTCCAACCAGACGGGTCAACCCCCTGCTGAGACCTACCGTGAAGCAGAGCGTCAAGTCTTTAGGCAGGCTCAGATGGACAGCTTTCCTGAAGACTACCTTCTTTTACAGACTGGTAAATCCCTTCAGCGCAACAGCAGGCTGCTGTGCCTGTCCCCAGAGTTTGAGGATTCCAGTCAGCTTATCCGGGTAGGAGGTCGTCTGCGACGTAGCAGAGCTCTCAGTCCAGAGGTGGTGCACCCCATTGTCTTGGACCCCAAGCACCAGAGTTGCCAGCTATTGATCAAGGACTATGATGACAGACTGCATCATCCTGGGCCTGAAAGAGTCTATGCAGAGCTACGTAGGAAGGTGTGGATCCTCAGAGGCCGTGAGGCCATAAAGAAACACCAACGCCAATGCTTAGAATGCTGTAAGCTTAAAGCCAAACCCGCCAGCCAGAAAATGGTAGACCTGCCTCCAGCCCGACTGCAGTTATTTAAACCGGCGTTTCACTCCACAGGAATGGACTGCTTTGGCCCCCTCACCATCAAGATTGGGCGTCGTACTGAGAAACGATGGGGCTTGATATTCAAGTGCCTCACCACCAGAGCCGTTCATTTGGAGGTGCTCACGTCGATTGACAGTGATGCATTCCTTATGGCCTTGAGAAGGTTTATTGCCCGCCGTGGCACTCCACTCGAACTGTATTCGGACCATGGCACCAACTTCCACGGGGGACAGAAGGAACTGGAGACCAGCTTTAACCAGCTTAACCCACAGCTGCAAGACATTTTAGCTAAAAGGCAAATCCACTTCAACTACAATCCCCCTGCTGCCCCGCATTTCGGAGGAGTCTGGGAAAGGGAGATCCGATCCGTTAAGGTAGCACTACGCGCTACCCTGGGAGCAGAGACCGTTACAGAAGAAGTTCTGACCACTGTCCTTGTCGAAATAGAAGCCATCTTAAACTCCAAGCCCCTTGGATACGTTTCATCAGACCTGTCAGATCTTGACCCGGTGACCCCAAATTGCCTCTTGATGGGGCGGCCAGACACCTCCCTTCCCCAAGTTGTTTACCCCGCATCTGAGCTTTTAAGCAAGAGACGATGGCGACATGTGCAGGTACTGGCTGAGCGATTCTGGTCATCCTTTATAAAATACTACCTGCTCGGCCAACAGACCCGAGGGAAGTGGCAGGGTTCGGCACCAAACATCGAAGCAGGCACCGTTGTCATGATAGTCGACACCCAGCTTCCCCGATCTGCCTGGCAAATCGGCAAAGTGTCCAAGGTTTTCCCTGGTGCCGACGGTAAAGTAAGGAGCGCCGAAGTGCAGATCCAAGACCGTACCTACACAAGACCCATCACCCGCCTAGTCGTGCTACCTGAGGTTCCGGATTAAAGATTGACTCAGAGACTAACTCACTGCTGTACGTTGGCCTTTCCAGGGAGCAAATTTATCCCAAATTTGGGGGCGGCTGTGTTGGAAAGGCCACCAGGTGGCACACTTGCGCACTCAGCTCTTACTCTCTCAGAGCAGAGCTCGCAACAGTGCAGAGGAGACCACCGAGCAGAGCAGGTGGAGAAGCACATGAGACAGCAGAGTGGAGAGTTTTACTAAGCTAGTTTCCAGGTTAAGTCAGTTTTGTGTGCGTGAATGACTGCCAAGTAAGTAATCCTTTGTTTACTGGACCTGCTTACATAATGTGTTAGGAATAAGTTTGTTTACCTCGTGGTGTTCTGGAATGTTCCTATGTCATAGTTATGCTTGATAGTTCTGTCATGAATCTGCACTGCCTTATTGTATGAGTATAGGTCCCTGTTGCCTATTTTATGCATGTGTGTAGGTTGCAGTGTTGGATGTGAGGTGGTTTATAGCTGTAAAAGTGGGTAATTTGGTTTAGAATCTCAGAATATTTGAGTGTTGGTAAATCCCTCAAATGGCCACTAGATGTCCTCCTTGTAACATGTCTGCCTGTTAGTTTACCCAGGGGTTTTTTAGCTTGTGTGGCCATGTAGACTGGGTTGTTAGACCAAGGTGATCTGGACCTGCTGATTATGATATTATTTTCTGTTTAGAGGGTTTTTTCTCCTACTATGTTGTTGTATTTGAACAAATGGGGCAGAATATATTTTATGTTAATCTGTTCTTCCTGTATTATTCTTTCCTTTAGACCACACACTTACCTACCAATATCCCTGTTAATGTTAATGAGTTGAATACTCATTGCTCAGCCCTGCATCATTATTCTGCGTGCCCCTGTGCATTGCTGTTGCAACTACTTTTCACCTGAGAATAAAGAGGTCAAGTTGAAATAAAGCCTGAACCTGTGTTCTTACCGACACCCCAGGAAGACACCCTTTAACTCCCTCCCTGATACAGTCCATCTACCTACTAACAATCTAACATCCTGAGAGTAATGAATTACAGTAATCCAGTCTTGATGTAATAAATGCATGAACTAGTTTTTCAACATCACTCCTGGAAAGGATGCTTCTAATCTTAGCAGTATTCCGAAGGTGGAAAAAGGAAATCCTTCAAACCTGTTTAACTTGGGATTTGAATGACATGTCCTGGTCGAAGATAACACCAAGTTCCTTACTTTGTTCTCAGAGATTAATGTAATGCCATTCAGGTCAGGTGATTGACTAAGCAATTTCCTTTTCTGGATTTCTGGTCCAAAGATGAGAACTTCCATCTTGTCTTGATTTAAAAGCAAAAAGTTTAGAGTCATCCAATTTTTCATGTCTTCAAGACAAGCCTGTAATCTACCTAACCGGGTAGGTTCATCAGGGTTAATGGATAGGTATAACTGAGTATCGTCAGCATAACAGTGGAAGTTTATCCCATGCTGTCTAATGATTTTACCAATTTGGAGCATATATATAGTAAAAAGAATTGGTCCAAGCACTAAACCCTGTGATATTCCACAAGTAACCCTGGAGTATGGAGAAGATTTGTCATGTCCATTTACAAAATGAAATCTATCAGGCAGTTAAGATTTAAACCGGCCTAGTGCTGTTCCTTTGATCCCTACAACATGTTCAAGTCTTTCTAAAAGAGCATTGTGATCAACTGTGTCAAAGGCAGCACTGACATCTAACAAGACTAGAACAGATACAAGAATCTTATCTGAGGCCATGAGAATATCATTTGTAACTCTCACTAATGCAGTTTCAGTGCTGTGATACTCTCTAAAACCAGACTGAAATTCCTCAAACAGATCATTAGTGTTTAAATGCTCACACACTTGGATGGCCACTATTTTCTCCAGGACTTTGGATAAAAATGGAAGGTTAGATATTGGTCTATAATTCATTGGGCCATCTGAGAAGGCTTCTTAAGTGAAGGTGTTACGTCCCGCAACTCGCTAGGAGAGATGTGGTAGAGGGAGTAAGAGAAGTTGTGTGTAGGAGAAATAATAACTGAGTAATTGTGTCTCAAACAAAGGATTTTTATTAAACAAAGGGAGCCTAAAAAGGGAAAAAGGTTAACAAAAAGCGCCAAGCGAAAAGGGCTGGGAGGAGAAAAATATCTAACTGAAATGTTCACTAATAATAAAACACTAAATTCAATATATACAAAAATATTACACCCTAAACTAAATATATACACAAAATACTAAACAAGAGACGTCCTGTTTCAGCAGGGACGCTCAGGGGAAATCCAAAAGGGGGAGTCGAAGGCCAGTCCAAAGTCTAAGTTACCAAAATCTTAATTATCAAGAGTCTAAACCACGACGCAACCACACAAGCACATGAGGAGAAGAGAGCAGTGTGAACACCTTCTCGTTGAATGAAGGGCAGAGGGCAGCTTTTACCAGCTTATCCCGGTGATTACCAAATTACTTGCAGCTGAGCACCGGGAGACTGAGGAGGCAGAAGCCACTGAGGCCATCTTGTGGCCAAAACGGGGCACAGCACGTAACACCCCCCCCACTTAAGAAAAGAAATGGGGGGCTTAAAAAAGTCCAACATTTATTAAAGCAAGGTCTCCCGCTATCTAACACACACATAAAACTATCTAACTATCCCTGGATCACAGAAGGCAGGCAGATTAAACACAAAATATCGCGCAGCGCTGTTCCCCAGCGCTGCGGAGTGTTCCCGAGATGTTAGCGCAAGCTAACAACACTAGGACTAACATTATGAACTAAGGCATCAATTTGTGAGGGGCTAGAAATGAAAATATTGCCCTCTGACACGTTCCCCTGAGATGCTGAGGACAGTAAGGATGGAACAGTTGATTTAAAAGATGCAACAGCGTTGTCAGATAGAGACAGACTATAGAGAAATTTACTTTCATGTCTCGAGAACTCAGTTATAAAAAACTCAAAGGTTATCAGAAAGTGGTCCGAGAGGACTGGATTATGTGGAAAGATTGTTATTTCCTCACACTCTGTGCCATAAGTCAGCACAAGGTCTAATGTATGCTGGCAGGAGTGGGTGGTGTCACGGTTTGTCTCCACCTACTGGTGGATTGTCTCAGTTTTTGTGTTGCAGGTAGGCGCGGCAGACTGCACAGCTGTCTGGAGTTTCACTAATTGAGGTGCAGAGGATTTAAGGAGCGGTATGACTCAACTCCAGCGCCGGTTGATACTCTCACTTGGGTAGCCTCTAGCCTCTGAACCTGCCTGCTCTCTCTCTTGTGATTTTGTATTAATGACCTTGAATTCCGTTCCAGTATCCTGTTCCCGCACCACCTACCTTGCCTGGAGTTGTTCCCACGTCTCGCCACTTAAAGATCCTCTGGACTCCTCTCTCCACGTCTGCCCGCCTTCCTCACGCTCTGAACTCCTCATCTGGTCCGATTTCTCTCAGTTCGCCTCCGCTCTAGTCCTGGCTCCTGACCGTAAGAACTCTCTCAGTTACAGACTCTCATCTCCTGGTTCTATGTTTCTGGTCTCGCTCACCTTCTGTTTATATCTCCGTAGATTCCGGTACCCTCCTGATCCTGATCATTGAAGCAGCGCCTTTAGTCTTAGTTTTTGTCTCGTCCATTTTCCATTGTAAATAAATCATTTTACTTTTACTCACCTACACCTCTCTCGTGATTCTTCATGTCCTGGGTGAAAGCTCTTGCCCACAACATGACAGAATCAACCGGCCAATAGAACACCCCCATTAAAGAATCACTCCCCGCAGCTTTAGCAAACACATTATCACAGCATGAACGGTCCATTCGTTCCGCTCTCGATCAGTTGTCACTTGTTAACCAGCGTTTGTTCCAGCTCGACTCCGCCATCCGCCAGGTAAATGAGAAACTTACACCGTCTCCTGCCGCTGCCTCTGTAGCTTCATCTCCGGCTCCACTTCCTGTTCAACATCACGGGATCGGTTTCCGGGTTATGCAATCTCCACAACCAGAAACATTCGCTGGTGAACCTGGAAAATGCCGTTGTTTGTTATTACTTTGTGAATTGGCTTTCAACAGATCACCTGATACGTTTGTAAACGACGCAGTTAAAATTTCCTATATTGTCAGTTTGTTACGTGGTAGAGCCCTACAGTGGGCCGAGGCTAGGAGTCGTTAACCCACCTTTCTTCAGGCAGGGCCGGCTTTGTCGACAGGCGACACAGGCGGCCGCCTGGGGCGCCATCTGATGGATAGGGCGCAAAATAAAAAAATAAATAAATAAAAAAAAAATAAAAATGTTAATTAAATTTATGTTTGTAATATGAAATGCACTCTCTACATACTCAAAATTCCCCTCTGAAATGACATGAAATTAAAACATCAATATTTAAATTCTAATGATCTGGCTGCATGAAGAGCTCCCGCTTGGGCCACCGCTCCGAAGCATTTGACCGTTAAGGGTGCCATAGATCACGTGTGTGGGTGGCACTGTGGGACATCCTGTTGTCGTTGCGTTGAAACTTTTGATATCTTTTACGATGAAAAGAACACATAAGACATCGGAATCAGCATTCTGGAAGCGAAGGAAGGAAGAAGAAAACAAACGGGCCCAAAGCAGAGGTATGTAGACTTTACAGTAATCCCTCGTTTATCGCGATAGATAGACCTGGCCGCGATAGGTGAAAATCCGCGAAGTAGGGACACCATATTTACAGTATTTATTTAACAGGAGAGGGAGCGCAGCTGAGCTGATCCTCATCAGCCTGATCAGCGGGACGGAAAGGAGGACGGTTATCTAGATACGACGCCGGATTATTAACTACTGCCTGACTCGCTTCTCCTCCGGATTTGCTCCCGTCTTGGAGACTTCTGGATACTCACCGGTTCGCTGCCTGGATACCAACTCCGCTCTGCCGTCCCGCTCTCAACCGTGCTCACGCTCCCTCTCCGTTACCTCGTCCTCGTCCTCCTCATCCGTCTACTCTGCCACCTGGAAATCTACAATTTGCCTCTGGATATCACCCCGGCTCAACTCCCCTCCACATTCACCCTGAACTTCCGCATTTTGCCGCTTCCTGGTTTACCCTTTGCTGGATCACCAGTGCGCCCTGAGTTCTCCTCATCATCAAAGAAATAAAACTATTGTTTATCTTTTACCTCAACTCGAGTCTGATTCTGTATGTCTTGGGTTAGACACTTACCCCAAAACATGACAGAAAAATACCGCGAATCGGTGAAAAATTCCGCGAATCAGCGAATTTCCCTTGAATATGGCTCCAAAGAAAAAGTCTGCGAAGTCGTGAATCCACGATAAACGAACCGCGAAGTAGCGAGGGATCACTGTATAAATTTGGCAAAGGAACTTTTTGCGTTAGCATTGTAGCTAACTGCCTCTCCTGCCATGCACAGTCCACGGACGGACCCTCGCTAGCTGTTTACATACACAATACAGTAGCTCGTAACTTTAACCAATTAATTTTACTTTTGAATCGCCATGTCCAGATGCTATGAGACAATATCTGCAGCCACACAGGCACCTGTTGACACCGGGGGGGGGGGGGGGGGGGGGGGGGACGACTGTCTTTACACCTGTTGAGTCTCACTGTGATGATGAAGAATGTAAGATTTTTTAACTGGTTTTTGGAGCTTGATTGCAGCCTTTTATGAACTTAGTTTCAAGTTTTAAGTACGCATAAAATATGAATTTAATATTTGTATATCAGAAGAACGTTAGGTGTGGGTGTGGCAAATTTTCAAATTTGTCCGACACATCGGGCGGGCGGCACCGCCGCGGCTGTGGCGGGGACTCCCCCGCTGCCGCCGGGCCCGGCGGGGAGTGAGAACTGCCTAAACCCAGCATGACATCTTACGCCATCTCTTTCTTGTTTACTCTGCAGCGTCAATCCAGGCATCACGCAGCAGCACATTTACTGAGCTACAGTCTCAGCATCTAGAACCAGGTGAGTAAGTTACTTGTTAGGCTATTTGTAATCAGCAGTAGAAACGGGCTTTTTCAAATTAAATGGCTTATCACATATATCGATATTGTTGGTCTTTTCTTCTGTGAGACCAGACAGGTTCGGAGTAATTGGAGTGGAAACCTGTTGTTGGTAGAGAGTGGAGTCAATAAAACAGAAGATCGATTTTTTTCCGCTGCTGCAGAGGGAGAACACAGCAGCTTCTCAGCTAAACCCGCACTCAAGTGTTCTGAAGTTCTCTGACCATACAGCTGTATTTATTGAGAAATAATGGAATGTAACATACGCAGTTTGCCATTTGCACCTGCAGTTGCACACGTCATTAGTCTTGATAAGCAGGAGCTAATTGCCTTGTTAGTCAGGAACTAATACATCACAAGGACATGTAATTCTAAGATAAGCAGGAACATCCTTGATAACAAAGACACACGCTGGTACTGAGAGGAACTGAGAAGAGATGGAATGTTCTCACTCCCTTTTTGTGCAGGAGAAAATATGCAGCTGTTCAGAGCTGGTGCAGAAAAACACTGAGAGGCACTTGATATTATAACAGGATTTCATAATGTAGAAAATAGCATATGATAATGTATAAAAGAGCATAGGATAATGTATAAAAGAGCATATATGAGAGATACATATATTTTCAATATGCAAAATTAATTTATTTAAATCCACACCAGACACGTGTTTCTGGCACAATCAGTGCAGCATTGATTTAGCATTGAGAATATTAAATAATCTAAACATGCACATCTGAAATTGTCTCCTCAAAGAGCAAGTAACGTCTAAATTAACTTTTTTTTTTGCTGATGAACTGTATAAATGAGTGTCTAATAGCAGTGGCGGCTGGTGAAAAATATTTTTGGTGGGGCTGTGCTATTTTTTTTTTTAAACAAACTTGTGCTTTCTGAGCTTTGTGCACAACTTCACTATTTCCTGAATTAAGCACAGCTCTTTTATTTCCTGTCTTACATCATTGGACAAACCGATTAATCCAGGTGTGTCTGACTATTGGCACACTGCCTTGCGGACCAAGGTTGAAAAATACTGCATTAAATTGCACATAAAATAACATGACCATAAATGGTAAATAGGCAATGCAAGAGGCAAGTAACAAAAACATTTTGTTTAATTTCAACATTTGAGTGAACAGGAAAAATTATGAGCAGGTCACTGTTACAGTAATGGTAGTAAACACTACTTAGACAAAATGCCAGAAATTTACACTGTTAGGACTTATGGAAAGTGGAAACACTTTCATAGGAAATAATGTCATCAGTATCCTCTTACAAATGTCATATTTCCCACTTTTTGGGACAATAAAACATTTCTGGTTCTCAATGAGATGTTTTTACTTCAAATGTAAAAACATCTCATTGAGAATCAGAAATAATTTATTGTTCCAAACGCTGGGAAATTTGTTTGCTGCAGCAGATGTGTAACAAGTAAAATGGAATCAGATTGATGTATGTACAAATTTACTTGAAATACACATTTACATGATTAAATATGTATAATAGGTATGTGTGTTGAAATTAGTTTTTACAGTTATTGCACATTAAACAATGTTCATGTTATTAAACAAATGTCCCGGTTTGTGGGACAACCAAGGATTTCTGATTCTGATTGTCTTGTTCACAGAAATGTAATGTACAGCTTACCTCTGCACCCAGCTGCTGGTGTTCTCGCTGGCCAAACAAAACGTCCTCTGTTTCTTTGTTGGCTGCTGCTGCACTGATGCGCTGCATTCCTCAGTCAGAGAATGAATGGAGTCCCTCATGAGACACAAGTTCCACATCCACATTACTGTGGATCCCAGCCGTTTTGAATAACAAACACGGAAAGCAAAATAACGCATTAGCGTGATTGCATCCAGCTAGCCAAGCCTTCCTGTTGTACCAATTTTGGGAGACCCTTCTCCTTGTCCTGCTGGCTTATCTTTACGTCGGGCTGATCTGGTCCAAGGTCTTTGACATTAAGTTTTTTCACCATAGTTCTCCTCTCGAACGGATACTGGAGAAGAGACCGAACTGAATTCAGTGGCTGCTGAGATCCGGTATCCATGCTGCTGAATGTAGGCGCACTGGTGTCCATGTCTATTACGTCTGCGTCACGACCGTCACGAGTCACGACCAAAAACGTGCTGGAGTCGAGACTCTGCGAGTTCTACCGAACACCAACGAAAGCCTTGGCGGTAGCTCTATCGCCCATCATGCTTCTGAAACAACGTCAACGCTGATTGGATACATTCCCATTCCTACCCTTTGATTTTCTTGTCAGCAATTGGACGGCTGGTCCCGTCCCGTTTGGGCGATTGAAACACAGCCCACAGCCTCCACCGCTCGGCAGAGACCGGCAGAGACCAATATATATATATATATATATATATATATATATATATGATTTATTTTTGTTACAAAACACACAATTAACTTAGAATATGTGATTATTGTTAATTTTATTTATTTATTTTTTAAATAAAAATTAAAAACACTGGGGAAACTGGGAGGGCGGCGCCCTATCGCCCTCTACTGGCCAGCCGCCACTGTCTAATAGTGTTTTAAATGTGTGTATTCATTATTTTAGCATTTTGGTGCATTTTCTTTAAAAATTAAAAATTCTGCCTAAATACCACAGTATAGCTCCTCCTTCAGCTTAAAACATAGAATTTGACTCATTTTGAATAAATTTTAGCCAATGGCTAAAGAGTAAGATACTACGTAAACCAGTAGAGTACTACGTAGCAGCTCTGTGTCAAAGTTATAAAAGCATAGAGCGTCTCGGCCACGCCTTGTGACGTGTTGGATTTGCAAGCGAGTGTGGGAGGTTAGCCGTAGTTCAGCATTAGCGTATAGCATTAGCATATCCTAGTCTTTAGCATAGCTTTTAGTGTTATACATACTTATTTAGTGTTAGTTTGGCTGTTGGATATTGTAGTTTAGTTAGTGTTTGGCTGTTAGTGTTATTAGGAAAGTAGTTCGGCTTTAGTGCTCCATATCGTGTTAGTATGGTCAGAAGGTGTAGTGTAGTATGGTTGTGGTGGCTCTGTCGGGTTGCACTCCTTTCCGCTGGACTTAGAAATTAGGCGCCAGTTGTTGCGCGCAATCGGTGTCTGGAAAACAGTCAGCTCCCGCCTGGTGCTGTAGTTTGCAACCAACATTTTACCCGCGATTCTGCATGTCTCCGTTTGAAGAGGGAGGCTGTGCCCACCGTGGCTCTTCCGCGATTTAGATGCAGCCCACCGACTCAGCTCCCCCACCACGGCGGGCTCCAGTCTGAGGTGAGTAGCCAAATAAAAGTTTTAACCTCTTCTAAAGACAATTCCCTACCTAAATGCAAAGTTTGAGAGACGTGGTTCACTCCATTTAGCTAATACCACCCTGCACTGCCTTTGGGCTGATTTGTCAAGTTCACAAAATGTGGAACGGGATGTAAGTTTAGAATCAGCGGCGAATCGGAACATGTCTCGAAGCCCTGGCCGACAAAACGGTCCACATGGCTTGGAGAAAATTCGGGTTGCTTTTGTGTCAGTCGGTAATTCTGCAACAGTGACTGACTAACGCAGCACTAGTTGACAGACAGCATTACAGCGTGAAATCCAGCTTGTGACCCGGTGCCGTGAGGAATTCTGTTCAGGAGGTCGCATTTCAGGCTCTCCACATCATATGTGACTGACTTTTACGTTATAATAATGATCACACACTAGGAATGTTATAAAGCGCCTATATGTTTCTTTTGTATATTATCTGACTTTATAAACTCCAACTACAATGTGCTTCTATATTTTTTTTTCAGGCTAAATCTACCCAAGACATTGGCTGTCAGACTGATTTAGCTGCAAGAATGCACTTGTCCAGGCTGACATGAAGCCTTACCGGCGTAGCAAAGGTGAATTATTTTTAATAATCTTCTATGTAAACATTTTATTATTACCTTCTAGTTTTAATTTGTTTTACAGATTATTGTTACACGTGATTTTATGCTCTTTTAAACATTTATAAATGTGCTGCTTCTTTGTTTTTTACATAGCTAGAGCTCACAGCCTCAGTGTGTCTTGTGACACAGGGACCATGACGGAAATTCATCTTCCAGAAAGTCCCAGAGCAGCATCCACACCCCTGAAAAGACCAAGATGTGAGGTGTCTGCTGTTGATTCCAGCTTCCACCTCAGTGGCAGTGCAAGCTCAGTGAACTGTTCAAGGTAAAAATAAAAATAAATTGAAACTTTTCAGAATTTTTAAGATATTAACAATTAAATAAGTATGTGATTACATCATGACATCATGAAGGAGGCTACTGATTCTGGCCCTGTGACACTTGGTGGTGACGTGTGAGCTGATTCACCTGGTAAATAACTTTCACATTAAATATTTTGTTCTTTGCTATCAAAAGTAAATTAACTAATAACCTGCATTATTGCAGGACACTCAGCAAAATATGGACTCTACACCATGAGGCAGGCACACATAATACTCTATAAGAGCACATAAGGTGAGCAACACCACATATTATTTTTATTACTGTACACTGTCCTGGATTTGTTTTCTTTCTGCATCTCATCATTAGCCTGGCTGATCACCTGATAACTCCTGTCATTTGGTTGTGACAGCATGAGGATGTCCTCACACACCTGTAACCTATCAGCTCATCTGGCAGAATAGAGAGAGAAGAGACAACACCACATCTCCTGTTCCTGGAAAGCCTTCAGCCATCCTTCGATGACTGAGAACCTCCATCAGCTCTGTCTCCTGTCTGCCTACAATTATTATAATAAATATTGTGTTTGACAAGTTTTTTGTGCTGCCAAATATCTCATTTTGATTCCAGTTTTGATATTTTAATGGATATTTATAAATTACATTAATTGAATTATCACATTGTTGCATGTTTAACTAGCTCTATTGTGATGAATTAAACTAGCACCTCACTGTTAAAAGCTCGTTTTAATTTCAAGCATGTTTAAGTATTTATGGACATGAACTGTTGAACAAAGATTTTCGATTCCTCCAGACCTGTTTTATTATATGAAAGCAGTTCTGAATTACATCTCAATCTGTGTGTTGATGTAACCAGGCTCAGGATTCAGAAAAGGGTCTGTGTGTAAAATGTGTGTGCGTGACTTGACTCCTGATCTCCTGATGTCGTAAATAATGAGTGTGTTTCACTAATCTGCTATCCATGGCAAATATATGTTGTAGCTTTAGCCTTTTATTGACTTTTATGGAGTAGTCCAGGATGTGATAAGAATTTCAGGGACATCCATGTCTGGAAATTGTTTATGGTTGACTTCCTTTGATCTGAGCTGGAGAAGAGGAAGGAAGAGGGAGAACCTCCCCCATCTGGCTGACTGATGACCCACAAGGAAGAAGGGAGCTGGGAGAAGTCTCAAGGCCGAAGAATGCTTCCGAGGCGGGTGTTGTCATGGAGACGAAAGGGGGGGCAGAAGGAGGTTGTTGTGTTGAATAAAAGAGGGGGGCCCAGTTGGTTCGGGGTCGCTTGTGAGCTGTTGTGAGAAGTTCTGAGGAGAGTCTGTGCCTGTTCGGTGTTTTTGACCCGCTGCGTCGGGAATTTGGAATATTTTTTAACTTCATCATATAAAATAAAAACTTTTTTTCCTTCTTATGAGGAGCTTTAAAATGGATCTCCTGCCTGGGGTCTCCTTGGTGTCGCGTAACAGCAGAAAGGTGAGGTGCTGGTTACTTTCAATCCCACTCCAAGAAGGTTCATAACATTTAAGCTTAGAGTCTTTAACCTGGGCATAGTATAAGCTGCAGGTGACTGAGGTGTGTTTGAGTTTGAACGGAGTCTTCCTTTGGGCTGCTAGAAATGTGTTTGCCAGAATCTAAATCTAGGTTATTGATGATCGCTGATTAGCTCATGGTAGTGTGCAGGTCGACTGGATAATCACGCCCACGCATAAATAGAATTACAAGTCAACCCTGAGATGTAGTGTTTATTAAAGAGTCAGCTAGCTTGGGAAGATGGCTTGTAACATGAACAAAAACAGGAAATATATAAATTGAGATTTATTTAATTAATATAACAAATAAGGGGGAAAGAGTCATTGAAAGGCACATTCTTCTGGAAGCTCCTGATCCTGACGACACCAGCAGGAGACCAGCTGCAGACACCAGAGGATCACCTACAACCAAGAGCAGCTAGTATCAGTAAATAAATAATGAAATCAGGGCAGTTTTAGTGGGCTGAACACATTACAGAATAATTTTCTCATAGGGTAGTTTCATAACTTTATGCAGCAGATTGTAACTTGAGCCCAGCGCTCCTGGAGAGCTGCAATCTAGCAAGTTTCAGTGGTTTTCCTGCTTTAACGGGTTAGATTAGCTGTTAAGCAGCTCAGCTATTTGCTGCTGATTAAAACCAGGTGTGTTGAAGCAGATAAATCTCTAAAACATGCTGAATACTAGCTCTAGGGCCGTGGAGTCAAACCTTGCAGCTAATCCAATGCTATGGCTAACGGCTACTTACCATACAGAGCTGGTTCTGTTGGGTCGGTTCCGCTAGTTTCAGGCAACTCACAAGCTCAAAACAATAAGGCTCAGGTCCGCTTGTCTCCTCCAAATAGACTTGGTCCCTTTCTTCTCGAGTGTCTCGGTAAGGAGGGGGAGAAATGTCCTCCACTTCTAATAACTGCTCAGAGTGAAGGGAGCTAGCATCGTCTAGTTAGCCATCGTTTTGTCACGGCCGCGGCTCCGCCCTCTCGGTCCTCCAGGCAACGCCTACTAATGTTGCAGTTTTTAAAATTGATACGTGGGTGGAGTAAGACTCTGAGGGGGAGTTACCGCCTCTTTAAGATGTTATTGTCAATAGGCTGTAAATTTGTAAAAAAAAAGATGGACATTAGTTTTTGTGACATTAGTGAGTCATCTTCAGGGCAGAAAGGTTTATGCCCTGAAGAAGGTGGTACAGAAATGCGTTGCCGTTTCCTTGTTTAATAAATGAAATCCTCAGAGTGCCTCAGATCACCGGTTCTTCTTCCTCATATTCTAAATTTATTTGATGCTGAAGAGCACCTGAGAGTGTGACATAAGTTTTTTTCAAATATTCCCTATGGATGCACTCACTTCCACCTGTTTTTGATCATTTTATTCAGGTTTTCATAGAACAGATTAAAAAAAAGATCAATAAAATAAAAAGTTCAGTAACATTAAAAATAATGAAAAGCATCACTGCACATGACTGAGGAATACTGAATGTGAAAGTGGCACTGTTCTTAATTCATGCATCAGAGGGTTAAGTTGCTTTGTGTGTGTGTGTGTGTGTGTGTTTATTTTCTCACAGGAGAAGAACCCAACACCAGCAGACTCAGTGCTCCAATCCAACAGCCTGAAGAGACACCATCATCAGCTTCAACAGATGTCTGTGAACATGTATGAGCTGCTGGCCCCATGGATCCTGCTGACTGGCCACAGCAGTTGAACAAAATGTAAAGTAGAACTTTCTTTATCAATCAGTCAATCAAAGCTTTATTTATAAAGCGCCTTCCGCAAGCCTGTCAGGAAGCCCAAGGCGCTGAACATGGTATAGTACAAAGTTAAATAAACTACTTTGATATTTGAGTTTTGCTTTTGATTGCACAGTTTAATGCTGCTTTTGATTTTGCATCCTCCAATGACATTTGCACAACATTTTGAGTTGTTGGTTATGGTAATATTCTCAGGCTACTTATCTTTCAAGCTTACATTTATTCTTCAGGCTGTTGACTTTAAAGATTTGCTGTGTGAATATTTAAAATAAAAAATTAGTAACTAAGGAATAACTGTGGAGTTGCTTTTTCCAATGTGTGGTGGGTGCGGGTGGACTTGGGTTTGGGTGAGAGGCATGCAGGCACGGGGGGGGGGGCACATGGGCAGTCTCGCCTTGGGCACCAAATTACCTAGAGCCAGCCCTGTCTTCAGGGACCGTTTGCAGCCTTCCTAGCCGAATTTAAACAGATTTTTGATCAATCAGAATCACCAGCCGAAATCGCCAAACAGATCTGGAGTCTCCAGCAGGGTCGACAATCGGTGGTAGAATTTGCCATCGATTTTCGTACACTTGCCTCCCTTTCCTCACTAGACAAACCTTCCCTTAGAGCCGCATTTTCTCACGCTCTTAATGATAGGATTAAGGACCAATTGGCGTTTTGCCAAGAACCAGAGAACCTAGAGTCCCTGGTCCAGCTAGCTGCCAATATCGAAAAGCGCCTAAAGGAGAGACACAGGACACAGACCCTCAGACCATTGCCGGATTCTGCTCCTCAATGACCACATCACCCTCATCCCTCTCTGGTTCATCCCGAAGAACCGATGCAGATAGATCGAGCAAGTTTAACCCCTGAGGAGAAGGCTAGACGTCGCTCTTTAGGTCTCTGCTTTTACTGTGGGCAGCCAGGTCACATGCTGCAGGATTGTCCGGTTCGACCAAAAGCCAGGGCCCATCAGTAGGACCGGGTTACTGATGGGTGGACTTCCTGGAAACCTGAATTCCCGGTGCAGCTTAACATGTTCTGTTTCCTATAACCAACAGACAATTTCAACCCAGGCGTTGGTGGACTCTGGATGTGAGAGGAGTGTTCTGGACCTAACTGTTGTTCAACAGCTCAACATTCCCACCATTCCTCTCTCTACTCCCATACATGCTTCCTCATTGGATGGCTGCTCTCTGACTACCATAACTCATCGCACTGTTCCAATTACTATGCAAATTTCTGGTAACCATCATGAGACCTTGAGTTTCTATATTTTTCCTTCTCCCCAGTCGCCAGTGGTTTTGGGTCATGAGTGGTTAGTGTTACACAACCCACAAATAGACTGGAAAACCGGGTTGGTTTCTGTATGGAGTCCCTACTGCCTGTCTCAATGTCTCCTTTTAGCTCCTCTTCCAGCCCAGATCACCAATAACTCTCCCCCGGAACCAACTGATCTTACTGGAGTCCCCGCTGAATATCACAACCTGCAACAAGTGTTCAGTAAAGATCGAGCCTCTTCTCTACCTCCTCATCGCCCGTATGATTGTGGTATTGACCTCATCCCGGATGCCATCTTACCTACCAGTAAGCTATACAGGCTGTCTAAACCCGAACAAGCCTGCATGTCTGATTACATTTCAGAATCCCTAACGTCTGGAGTCATACGACCATCTACTTCTCCCCTGGGCGCTGGATTTTTTTTCGTTTCAAAGAAGGATGGTTCGCTCCGCCCCTGCATTGACTACCGTGGTTTAAATCTGATCACCGTTAAGAATAAGTATCCACTGCCTCTCCTATCTTCCACTTTCGAACCCGTTAATGATGCTTCTATCTTCACAAAATTAGATCTGCGCAACGCCTACCATCTGGTCAGAATTCGTGAGGGTGACGAATGGAAAACGGCATTTAAGACACCTTTGGGGCACTTCGAGTATCTAGTAATGCCGTTTGGCCTCACCAACGCTCCTGCTGTGTTTCAGTCCCTGGTCAACTCCGTGTTGGGTGATTACATCAACCAGTTTGTAACAGTTTACCTGGACGACATCCTCATTTTCTCCAAAAACTTAACCGATCACCGCCAACATGTCCGTGCTGTGCTCCAGCGTCTCCTGGAAAAATGGCTGTACGTTAAGGCAGAAAAATGTGAGTTTCACATTCTCTCTGTAAAACTCCTGGGCTTTGTGTTAGAGAATGGGAAACTAAGAACTGATCCTGATAAGATCGCTGCCGTCTTGTCCTGGCCCACTCCAACTACACGTAAGCAGCTCCAGAGGTTCTTAGGTTTTGACAACTTCTATCGCAGATTCAGTCGAGATTACAGCCGGATAGCACTTCCATTAACCCAGCTCACCTCCATCAAAAAAACGTTTCTATGGACCAAGGAGACTAACCAGGCTTTTCTCACTCTAAAGGAGAGATTTGCTCACACTCCCATACTCACTCGCCCGGATCCATCTGTTCCATTTACCTTGGAGGTTGACGCCTCTGACACCGGGGTTGGGGCAGTCCTGTCCCAAGTCTCCTCCTCCGATCAGCGTCTCCATCCCTGCGCTTTCTATTCCCGTCGCCTTTCCCCAGCCGAGCAGAACTATGACGTTGGTGATCTGGAACTGCTGGCAGTGAAGCTGGCTTTGGAGGAGTGGTGTCACTGGTTGGAAGGTGCAGAGCACCCGATAACCATCTGGACAGATCATAAGAACCTGTCATACCTGAAAGAGGCTAAGAGACTTAATCCCCGTCAATCTCGTTGGTCACTGTTCTTCTCTAAATTCAACTTTACCATTAGTTACAGACCCGGTTCAAAGAACGTCAAACCAGACGCCCTGTCTCGACAATATGCCTCAGACAGAGAAGTAGAGCCTTCCACCATCCTACCTGCCTCCTGCATAGTCGGCTCTATTGCATGGGACATAACCAACAAGGTCCTGGAGGCCCAGCAGCAGGAACCCGATCCAGGTACCGGTCCCCGAATAAGATTTTTGTTCCCACCAGCACCCGTGGTCCACTCATACACTGGGCCCACACCGCCAAGTTTTCCATTCATCCAGGCCTGGGGAGAACCATTTCTCTCATTAAAAGGACATTCTGGTGGCCCTCCATGTACCGGGATGTTAAGGAATATATCAGTGCTTGTCAGGTATGTGCTAGACACAAATCTAGTAATCAGCCTCCTCAGGGTCTTCTCCAGCCTCTGCCTGTGCCCCACCGTCCATGGTCCCATATAGCTCTGGACTTCGTCACTGGTCTCCCCTTGTCTAAGGGTTTCACTGTCATTCTCACCATTGTCGACCGTTTCTCAAAGGCATGTCATCTGGTTCCTCTGAAATCCCTTCCATCTTCCACCAAGACAGCCAACCTGCTCGTTAAACATCTCTTCCGTCTGCATGGATTACCCAGCGAGATCCTCTCAGATCGTGGGCCCCAGTTCATTTCTTGAGTGTGGACTGACTTCGCTAAACACCTGGGAGCCAAGATTAGTCTCACCTCCGGTTTTCACCCTCAGACTAACGGGCAGGTGGAGCGCATGAACCAAGAACTGGAGGCTATGCTGAACTGCATCTGTTCCTCCAACCCTGCCGGATGGAGTGCGCAATGTCCATGGGTTGAATATGCCCATAATTCCCACACCTCGTCATCCACAGGTCAGTCTCCCTTCGAGGTCTCGCTTGGGTACCAACCCCCTCTGTTTCCCTCCGACTCTGCTTCCTCCACCTCAGTCCCTCAGTTTCTGCGCCGAGCCCACCGCACTTGGACTCAGACCCGTGCAGCGCTCCAACGTACTGCGGAGCGCAACCGCCGGATTGCTGACCGCCACAGACGGCCTGCGCCCACCTACACTCCGGGTCAGTTGGTCTGGCTCTCCTCCCGGGACGTCAAGGTTCGTGGATCCTGCCGGAAGTTCTCTCCTCGCTTCCTGGGTCCTTTCCCTGTGGCTGAAGTTCTGGGCCTGGTCTCTGTCCGCTTGGAGTTGCCTCCTTCCATGCGGGTGCATCCGGTCTTTCACGTCTCCCTCCTCAAGCCGGTGGTGTCCAGCCCTCTGTGCCCTCCTGACGCTCCACCTCCACCTGTCCGCCTCGCCGACGGGAGTGTCGGTTACCGTGTGCATCGCATCCTGGATGTTCGGTCACGGGGTCGCGGCCGGCAGTTCCTGGTGGACTGGGATGGTTATGGTCCTGAGCACCGGCAGTGGGTTCCTGATTCCTGGATCGATGATGTCACCCTCATTGACGACTTCGAGGCCTCCCGTGCTTCCTCCTCCTCTGCTGGGCCGCCGGTTGGCGTCCCTTGAGGGGGGGGGGGGGGGGGGGGGGGGGCACTGTCACGGTTTGTCTCCACCTACTGGTGGATTGTCTCAGTTTTTGTGTTGCAGGTAGGCGCGGCAGACTGCACAGCTGTCTGGAGTTTCACTGATTGAGGTGCAGAGGATTTAAGGAGCGGTGTGACTCAACTCCAGCGCCGGTTGATACTATCACTTGGGTAGCCTCTAGCCTCTGAACCTTCCTGCTCTCTCTCGTGATTTCGTATTAATGACCTTGAATTCTGTTCCAGTATCCTGTTTCTGCACCACCTACCTTGCCTGGAGTTGTTCCCACGTCTCGCCGCTTAAAGATCCTCTGGACTCCTCTCTCCATGTCTGCCCGCCTGCCTCACGCTCTGAACTCCTCATCTGGTCCGACTTCTCTCAGTTCGCCACCGCTCTAGTCCTGGCTCCTGACCGTAAGAACTCTCTCAGTTACAGACTCTCATCTCCTGGTTCTCTGGTTCTGGTCTCGCTCACCTTCTGTTTATATCTCCGTAGATTTCAGTACCCTCCTGATCCTGATCATTGAAGCAGCGCCTTTAGTCTTAGTCCATTGTAAATAAATCATTTTACTTTTACTCACCGACTCCTCTCCTGTGATTCTTCATGTCCTGGGTGAAAGCTCTTGCCCACAACATGACAGGTGGAGCTATGTATTCTTTGGGTAAAACCAATTGAGTCTAAGACATTACTAAAGGCTACATTGAGGCTATCATTTTCAATGTCCACATTATCAGTATTTAGCACCCAATTAGATAAAAAAATCAGAAATCTGATCCAAAAACTCAGATTAAGGGCCTGGTGGATGATATAAAACTACAAACAAGAGTGGTTTTACAGTTTTGCAATCTGGATTAGGAAAACTAAGAATAAGATGTTCAAACAAACTGTAGCTATTAATTGGTAAGGGATTGGATTGATTAATAAGTCAGAATGAAAAATGGTTGCTACTCCTCCTCCTCGCCCTGTAATTCGAGCAATATGATGATTTAAATAATTAGGAGTCTAACTAACTAACTAACTAACTAAAACTTTATTTATATAGTAAGTAAGTAAGTAAGTAAGTAAAAGTTTATTTATATAGCGCCTTTCACAGATATAAATCACAAAGCGCTGTACAACATGATAAAGATCAGGGCAAATACCTCTAACCAATAAAAACATCAGAAAAACAATAGCAGTGATAAACGTAGAAAATAAAATCATGAGTATAAACAAAGTGAAGGTGTGAACCCGAACAAAGCCATCTTTTTGAACATTTAGGGAGGGAACGCCTGGATGAAAAGGTGAGTTTTTAGATGATTAGATGATAGTGCCTTCACATGGCACAAGGACCAAACAAAGTGCTGCACATCAGAAATACACATTAAAAAATGATAAAAACATATAAAACCATTTAAAAACCAACAAAAACATGCAGATAAAATCTAGGTGGGGCAGCAAAAAGTGCAAACCCATCCGTTAACGGGACTCTTCTTGAATAAAAGTTAAAGAATAAAAGTGTGTTTTCAGCTGGCTCTTAAACTTGCCGAGCGTGGTGGCCTGTTTAACACATGTAGGTAGCTCATTCCAGAGCCTCGGCCCCAGCACCGAGAAAGCACGACCCCCTCGAGATTGTAGTCTGTGTTTAGGAACGACCAACAGTCCTTGTTGTGCTGACCGAAGGTTCCTTGCGGGAACATAAGGATGGATCAGATCCGCCAGATAACATGGCGCCAACTCAGTTGAACATTTAAAAACAGCCCACATACAAATGTAGCCTCTGAGAGGAGGACCAGATTTTTAGATTCAGAAACAAACTCAGTTTTTAATTCAATTCAATTCAATTCAAGTTTATTTATATAGCGCCAAATCACGACAAGAGTCGTCTCAAGGCACTTCACATAATAAACATTCCAATTCAGGTCAGTTCATTAAGCCAATCAGAAATAATGTTTCTTATAAGGAACCCAGCAAATTGCATCAAGTCATTTTTACAAAAGTCACATCTGAATTAGTCGCTTTGTGACTTTTTTATTATAACAAAACAAGTTCAAGGAACCAGATTATACCACCTGGGAATGTTCCTGAGACTAAAGTCAGTTAATATTTAACCACTGATAATAAAAGCTGTATTTAAGGCCTGGGTTATTACAGAAAGCACAAGTCTGACCTGCAAAAGCCGGCACTGGAAACAAAGATGCCTATTCTTTTTGCACTTTTCTTGTTAATCTGCTCTCTTACTGAGGCTCAGCTTCAGCAGCCTGACAATGAAACAAATTCATATTTGAAGCCAGCAGGTTCACATGTAGAAGCAGGAAATCCCTCAGAGCACCAACAAACATGTACACAGCAACTTTAATTTTGAAAAGTAAAAAAGAAGTTGTTTTTAACCAGTAAATCATCAAATGGGTCAGTTGATGCATTATCTTTGTCTTCAGTTTAAGGGCAAAGTCATTCTAGAGGAAAATAATGAAGCTGTAGTAAAAATAAAGTGAACGTTATCGCCTCCCATAATAGTATTGATTGTTTCCCTGGAAACAACACTGTTTGTTTGTTTGTAACTGAGCCTTTTTCTGAATCTAAAACAGAAACTCAGAATCTCTCAGAATTGTTTTTTTATTTCTAACTATCTTATTATTTACCTTCTTTAATTACAATTTTCATTTATTTTATTTTATGATGCAATGAGCTAAGCTTAGAGAATTTGAGTTGTTAATACATCAGAAAATATTTAATTTCACACTGATTTTCATTTTCATCTCTTATCTGATCTCCATTAAAACTGCAGCAAACATCTCAGAAAAGCAAATGGAACCTCTGAGAGGAGGACGAGACTTGTAGATTCAGAAACAAACTCAGTTTACTATATTGTATTATAAATTATGTAAATGGAACTTATTGCTTTAAGACCAAAATTGTGCTTTTTATTATAATAAAATAAGTTCAAAGTACCAAGTCATATAACCTGAGAGTCAGTTAATATTTAAGCAAACAAAAGCTGTATTTAAGGCTTGAGTCACACAGAAAGCACAACGCATACCCGCAGAGCCTGATAGGAAATGGATGTAACAGTGATTTTTACACTGCTGTTAATCTGCTCTCTTACTGAGGCTCAGCTTCAACAACAACCTGATCCTGACTCAAATTCATATTTGAAGCCAGCAGGTTCACATGTAGAAGCAGGAAATCCCTCAGAGCACCAACAAACATGTACACGGGACATCAATGCTGCGCTGAGAGAGATGAGCGCCTTGCTGGCTGGACTGAAGGTGGAGGTGAAGTACTTACAGAAAGAAAATGAAGGTATGTTGACTAAGTACAGCTAGAGTAACTTAATAGAAATAATACTGATGCTTGATCTTTGTTTCCTATAAGTATTAACAGCTAAAACACGAGAACTGGAGCTGCTGAAACAACAGAACCAAGGTATTGGAAACAATGAAAAAAACAGGAGATGTAAAAGTTACAAATCAGAAATAAGAAGGGCCTTTTTACATGTAAGTGCTACTTTTGGTTACTGTTTAAAAACCAGTTAATTGTTTTCTTAATTTTCTAGCAAATGAAAAAGAACTGGAGTTACAAAAGAGAGAGCTGGACAAGTTGAAGCAACAGGACCAAGGTATTTACTGTTCATCATTTATTGTTAAGTAAACTAATGGCTTTTTTAAACATTACACATCTATATTAATCAGGACAAAAACAAAACAAACAATGTTCATCTTTACCCCCAAATTCCACTACCTCCGCTCCGCTCCTGCACGAACTCCGGAGCAAAATTGGTCCTTTTGTCAATCAGAGCTATTCCACTACTGCAGCCGTCCTGCGGCAGTGCGGCGCAGCGCGCCGCCCTCTGTTCCGGCGTCCAGCAAAAATAGAATCGATCCTATTTTTGCCGGACGCCGGAGTACCTCCGCAGTCAATGGACTTGAATCACAACCGCCCAACAGGAAAGGGAGCAAGCACAGCTTCCGTTATTTCACAATAAAGCGTTAAACAAAAACCGTTTTTGTTTCATGTCCACAGGTTTAACAACTTTTAACAACTATGGCGGCTGAACTTTAAATGCACAAAAATAAGCCGTAAATACAGTTTCCACTATCAAAGTAGTCACATGTTGTTGATCCAAACACTGCTGATCTCTCAACACAATGATGGGCAGATTAAACAGTTCATTTCTATGCTTCTCCCACACAACGGGTGTTTGGATCTAACTTCCGCGTTTATTGCTCGGACTGTATCGCAAGATCTCGAAAATCCCGTGCGTGCTTGTTTGCGCACCTCAGGTCTCCGCACCGGAGCGGAGCCGTTGTAGAGCGGGTACCAGTAAAAATTTAGTTCGTAAGCGAGTGGGTGCGGAGGTAGTGGAATTTGGGGGTTGGAAGACCCTAGTCAAATTGTTCATGTATAATGTACAGTGAAAGCTGTCTGGTTTTAATTTTTTTTTGCCATCTTTTTGTTTTTGCTTTCTGTAATTTCAGCTCATGAAGGAGAACTTATCACCATTAAAGCCTCCGCAAACATCACTGAAAACCAAGTGGAGGCTCTGAGGAGAGAAGGAGAAGGTTTGTTAACCCTCTGGAGGCAGATGTTGCAGATTTGCATTGTTAAAACCTACCTACCTGGTTACTCCACAAACGTATTTCATGAGCAGTTTTTAAACTCAGAATTAGCCCTGAAGGACTTAGTTGGTCGTCCTTTTATCAAAATTTATTCAGAGCCTGAGAGGGTTAATATACTGTAGATACACACTAGTGATGCTCTCTCTCTGAGTGTGTGTGTGTGTGTGTGTGTGTGTGTGTGTGTGTGTGTTAGGTAATTTGATTTTATCCCATATTACCTTAAAGGACGACACACCCTTTGATAGAGAGAGTAAATTGATTATTTGTAAAGTCCATGTGTGTGGCTCAACCAGCCCCCACTCTGCTCCAGCCTTTACCTCACCAGCTCTGCATACCCGTGGTCTCCATCAGGAGACTAGAATGTTAGGTAATATTTAATCTCCATAACCCTGGAACCTGTAATAACACACATGACAACAAGGAAGACATTTTACCCTGAGTCTCCAGAACACGGAGAGTTAACGCAGAGAAACCTCCTCCGAGGCTACCCCACGTCACTCCCGTGTGCTCCTAGTTCTTCAGGGGCTTTATTCACCAAATGGATGGGGGGAGAAGGCGGACCTTCTCAAATTACAGAGGTACAGAGTTCTCTCAATTAACATCTTTGCTCAACCTTTTTATGAACAGCCAACACAGATTCATGATTTGTAATGGGCATCTTTTAGGTCTCAAAAAGGTACATTTATAAAAATACCCAACATTCCCTCCTGATGTGACTTTTTGAGCAATAAAAGATTAAACCAATAAAACAACATTAACATGAAATTAGGACACACCTAACCTGGAATTTGAAATGACCAATTAATCAATCGGATTTTAGTTCAACATTAAACCAGACATCAAACCCAATTTTATCCTGTATTTCTAGCTTTATTAATTTATCCCCCCTGAATGCTACCTTTGAGCAATGATTATCCTGTCAACAAAACCCAGAGCAAGAGTTAAAACCTGCAATTAGGAATGAATAAACTAGACAACAAAAACCTACATAATAATCTTGAGTTCCTAGCTTTATTAAAGTAACCCATATCATTTGTCATCAAACACTTGTGGATCTTCTGCTCCACATCCGTCATTACCTCCTGTGCTGCAATCGATCACTTGTAGGACTGAACAGGTGTCACAGGTTTTGAGTTTTCTGTGGCTGGCTGACCTGCAGTTCTGGTTCCTTCCTGAAGTTGGTGTTTGACCTCTGCACCCCATCTCCAGTTCAGGTGTGATATCTCGGTCACACTGTGCTCTCAGCTTTGCGCCGTCCCGCTGACGTGTCGACGCAGGTCACTTCCTGAGAGAGCTGACTGCCCCACAGCGGGTTTTGTGGTTTTACATCAGCTCACAGGTTGGTCCCGGTTTGGGCTACCTGATCCACTTGGTTTGTGGTTTAACATTAGCTCAGCCGGTGACGGTGGTTTGTGTCATTTCTGTCTTGGACTGCAAGTCAGCAGTTAGCCATGTCTTTCGTGCTTCCTCCATCTTGGACTGTAGGCTCCACCTCCTTCTGAGCACACCTACAAGTCACAAACGCTTCAAAGATCCACAGTAGGATGCCACAGACACAGACCAATTTGCATTCAGTTAGATATGTGTTCAACTTCCACAGCTGCTTGCCCAAAGGAACTCAGATCCTCTGAAGTCTTCTCCTGAGTCTGCCATTCCTGCATTCGGAGAGTATCAGGACAGGACATAGCAAACCATCTTGTGTTGCAATCACAATACCTTCCTGGTTGTTGAGGGTCAATGGGGCACAAAGTTTCTTGTGTCCGATCTGTGTCCTTTGATGTTTTCTGCAGGAACCAATGCAGCCAGCCACTGATCTTTATCACCTGCTAATCGAGTTGCCATCATCACATCACAGCAGGACACAAATCAAGGAGTCTCCCAGCCTGTCTTTGCATAGGGAACAATTTGCATTTAGGAAAACAGTGTACCCAAAAGTTGTGCTGCCTAATTGTTTAAATTAATAAACATTGATGTCTGGTTTAGCATGAAACTAGTCAGATATGGTCTGTCCTAAATTATCACAAACAAAATAAAACACATACACATTCTTTAACACTAGCTTGTCTCAAAAGGAGTTTATCAGAGATTCTATCACACTAAGGCGGAGTTAACACACTCACGTCACAGAGGCTTCAAAGGGTTTTTCACAAAAGGGTGCCACAAGAGACTTCCAGTCTAGCTTGATTTAGCTGCTTAGGCTCACACATTTGCATTCAGGCAAAAGGCATTCTAATTTAAATGAACTAGACTGTCTCCACCTTGTAAGGTAATCAAAACTTTATCAGTTACACCACCCCCTCCTGTGGAGGTAGGCGTCTCACACATCTACAGGATCTAAATTAATCAAAAGGAAGTTACTCAGATTTATTAAACCTTATAACCCAAAGAGAAAAGAAATGATGGTAGAAATAGCATACAGGAAAAATCTAGCACCGTGTCGATTCAATCATGTTATTAAATTAAATCTATCAATGGTCGATAAGACACATTTAACGGGAAGTTTTTAAGATTTAAAACCAGTCAACTGAGTAAAGTCTGCTTATGGCAGGAACACCAAGTTTAACATGATTTAGTCATATGATAAAATGCTGAGATAAAAAACTGGTACTGCATAGTGGAGAATTCTATTTACCTAAGAACATAACCCACTAAAGTAAAACTGCATAATCTAAACAATAATACCGAACATGGTAACACTAGCTTACATCTATCAGATTAGAAAATATAAACAATAGGTCTCATAAAATCAGAATGTTCAAATTAAACCACGTACACCAGGCTGAAATATTTAGTTTGGGGCTGTTTAAACTATCTATATGGAACTGTCTAAAGTTTGCATTGCAGTAAAGGAACAGCCTACCACTTGTGAAATAGAGACCATCTTGAGTCAAAGTTGTATTTTTAATCTTGGTTCATGAGCAAAAGGTATCTTCGGATCCAGAGTAGCTGCTGCACAGCTAATCTACCAGAGCTATCAGAAAAGAGTCTGTCATTTTAAAATGGCATAAGCTAGTTATAAGGTTATGTGCCTCTTAAAACACAAAATCATGAATTTTCCCTTCTAATTCTGTAATTTGGGGTCAAATCTATCAATAAAAGATTAGGGGAACTACTTAGGTCTAACTACATGATCTTTTAGAAAGAGTATTTATTTATTTTAATAAAATAATAAAAGGCCTGTAGACCAGAATATCTAATTTAATTTGAGGCAATCGCGTGAATCATCTCCATCATATTAGGGCAACCAAGCTGAAGGAGTTAGAGGATGGATGTCTTTATCCCGGCTTAACTGTATTTCCTTAACATTCTATCTACGTAAGTCATTTTGTTTACTAGTTTAGTACGAGTTATCATGCAGATAAAAGCAATGACTTTTTCAGATAGTATTTAGCTAATCATCACACCTCAAACATTTCTTTAAAACTTCCTTTTTGCCTTCTCTCTTTTCCTCAACCATTTCTTTAAACTGTCTATTTGCCTTCTCTGTTTCTTCAACCATTTCTTTAATTCTGTCTTTTCTCCATCTGTCTGCTTTTTTCCTTAACCTTCTCTGCTAACCTCTCATTTCTTCCTAACCAAACCATCAAACAGTTAGTGGCCTGCAGCCTTATCAAAACCATCCCCCATAACACTTCGTTTTCTCTTCATACACCCCCTCAAACCTTCACCCCTCCTTTTCCTTTCTTCTATTTCTCCAGCATCTCTTAGGAAACACATACACACACACACCTGAGCCTTTTGACCCACACTTACACATCACAGGATGTTAGTGTTATTCATACATGTACAGAATAAAGAACAAGACAACACAGAACAAAACAGAAACATAGAACATAGACTATCTAGAATCTGCAGGTTTCACACAGAACAAACTAGATTCAAAGCCTCAGTCACACACATTATCATGCATTCGGGCCTTCCACCCATTCAGAGATCTCGGCCGACATACACAAATTCAGGCTTCAGAACTTCGGCCCAAAACTTCTCTCACACACACACAGAAACGGACCTGCAGGCTTTCACTCACACACATTCAGAACTTGGACACAACCCCCCCAGATCAGACCAGATCCGGTTAGGCCCAAAAACCTTTACTCATACACAGACGGAGCAAAACTCTGTCAGAAATTAACATGTCAGTCCTCAGCGTCAACTTTCAACAATACACAACACGGAAACCGGCAAGTCCACCCACAAAAATGGAACGCAGCCCCATGTCACACATAACAGACTGGGAAATTAGACCAACTTGAGATCTTAAGCCAAATAACGGTGATTAATTTGGAATATTTTTGTAGCACCTAAAAACAATGAGTTTACATAAGTGATTTTGCATAATCCAACCCTATTACGACCCACATTCCGTCGTGGGATGTCTTATGTACGCAGACAAAAGACTGGATTACAACCTCCCTCCGTTCGCCTCTCCTCTCTCAGATTACTACCCGCTTTACCGTGGCTACACATCACCTCTCCTCCAGTGCCGCAGGCATGCTGCCAAGCCGGTATACATTTCACATACATGTTCAGTAAACCCAAAACGAGCGGGGTGCGCAGTCCGGGACTCGCTGCGAAAACCTCTCAATGCACTTCCATGTAGCCAGAACTAAACAGCCCACCTGCCGGCAACTGCAAAAAGGGGTATGTGCCTGTGCCAAACTGCGGTTGGCTGCTTTAACGCAGCGCTTTAACTGAGGTAAACGGGGTCCAGCACAAGGTCCAGCGACTTTCAGCCAGTCCTCTGCTAGGGCACGAAATGTCTTTCGTGCGTGGATTGCAAACATCACTTCCAGCGTAAAATCACTGTCGTCCAGTTATTAGGAAAAAGGTGCAATTAATTTTTACTCACCCAGCGTGCTATTCAGCTGGCCGTCTGCTCTCCGGAGCTTTTCCACCAGAGCTGATCCATCGTCTCCCGTCTTTTCCCAGTCATCAACCAAATTTCTCACACACTCAAGAGGTTCACACACACACGGCCGCAACTGGCCCTCCTCAATCAACTCAAACCACACTGCCAGTGGTTAAAGAAACAGAACACAAATTAATGAATTAGCTTAATGAATTAATGAATTAGCTTACTCTCCGTGGTACTTTCGTCCTGAGTTCGGGAAGGCGAGAGCTTGAATGGGAATCTGCCTGCAAGGCTAAAAAGCCGGCCGGTGAAACAATTTTAGTTGCCCGGGCTTTGATGAGGTAAGTGGCGCCTGTACGGCTCCCCGAAGCCAGCTTCCCATCGACGGCTCTGCCTTGCCCGCATTCTCCACCACTTGTTAGGTAATTTGATTTTATCCCATATTACCTTAAAGGACGACACACCCTTTGATAGAGAGAGTAAACTGATTATTTGTAATGTCCATGTGTGTGGCTCAACCAGCCCCCACTCTGCTCCAGCCTTTACCTCACCAGCTCTGCATACCCGTGGTCTCCATCAGGAGACTAGAATGTTAGGTAATATTTAATCTCCATAACCCTGGAACCTGTAATAACACACATGACAACAAGGAAGACATTTTACCCTGAGTCTCCAGAACACGGAGAGTTAACGCAGAGAAACCTCCTCCGAGGCTACCCCACGTCACTCCCGTGTGCTCCTAGTTCTTCAGGGGCTTTATTCACCAAATGGATGGGGGGAGAAGGCGGACCTTCTCAAATTACAGAGGTACAGAGTTCTCTCAATTAACATCTTTGCTCAACCTTTTTATGAACAGCCAACACAGATTCATGATGTGTAATGGGCATCTTTTAGGTCTCAAAAAGGTACATTTATAAAAATACCCAACAGTGTGTGTGTGTGTGTGTGTGTGTGTGTGTGTGTGTGTATTTATATACATACATATATATATACAT
>SSNQ01033666.1:0-18071 GCA_006942095.1 Nothobranchius kuhntae | reverse complement strand
GTGTATTGACATGTGGAAGTGGGCATCATTTAGTCACCAAAGTGAGGTTTTGACAAAGGATTGTTCAGTTTTGATGGCAGAGTTTGTATCTGGCATAGATGTGAATGGTTTATTTCCCAGTGTTCTTCCGTACTTCCTTGTGTGTGGAGTTTTGGCACCATGAGCCAAGTTTTGCAAAGTGTGTTCAAGCAATGGACTAAAACTGTAATACATTTGACAAATGGATCAAACCTATCTTATAGTTTCATGCATGGAATTAAGAAATTGGTTAAACCTGAAGCTTTATGGCAGTGATATGAAATCACTGATCTGTAATAAAAGTGGAAATTGGGTGACACACAAGGCTATAGTAGAATGGGGAATGATTTCTGAGGGGGAACAAAGTGTGTGTGTGTGTTTTCATATTGGTGTAGTAAGGCAGAAAGGGGTGTGTTCATGTGTGTGTGTGTGGATGCAAATGACAGTTGGTGACGTCAGGACAAAGGAGATTAAATCTTGAGAGCTAACGTGAATTTGGATCAAAATTAAACATGCCATAAAAGTTTAACTCTGAATTCACTAATTGGGCTCGGCATAAAAGTCAGCCAAAATGAAATGATGCACAGACCTGTTTTTCTCATCGCCAGAGGGCAGCCGAAGGGCTGAAGCAGCCTTTTAGGACCTTGCTCGTGAAGAAGCTTCTTGGACAATGCGATGAAGATGTTGGTTTGGAATAAGCTTGGGTAGTTTCAGAACCGCATGAGACACCATCAAGTCGCGCCTACCTGCCTGGTGGAAGTCCCCTGGTGAGATCAGGAATGCTGAGGTCCAGCGGACCGTCTTTGAAAACCGAGCTGGTAGAAGAGCTGCGGTTCCGACCAGACCCGTCTCGAGTTACCTCCGCCACACAACTCTTTTCTTGGCGTCTGTTCAGACCCAGCCTGGGTCGGTGGAGCTTTTATTCTGAAAGGAGCTGTTGTTGTTGCTTGTTGTTATAGCGACTGGATTTTCTCAGCTTGTTGAGGTTCTTTCGGTTGAAGAGTTAAAGGTCGGATTGGCCACTCCGACTCTTGCTCTGGAACGCCTTGAACTGGCGTTAGAGCTGACGTGGCATCTGTTTTATTCCTTGGATGTTATGGTTTATTGTCGAATGAAAATGACCAAACACCGTCAGAAGCACGCCTCCGTCAGATCTGTAGAATTCTGATTGGATCAGTGAATGAATGTGTTACGTCTTTTTAACACTACGTGAAAGTCCTGTTGAGAAACGGACTGTTGGAACATTTAAGGTTACGGACTGTTGGAACATTTAAGGTTACAGACTTACTTTCTAAGATCATATTTAAATAATTAATATTTTAATTTCACAGGTCGGTCACATCTTATTATAATGACTAACACTTTGATGGATTAGCTTTATTAAAATAGAGTTATTTGATTAATTAAAAGAAAAGAGTTCTTTCTTCTTTATTCTGTCTTCATGCTGGAATGTAAACAGTTTGGAAGCGAATGCATGACCTTGAGGCTGTTTCATGCACACTGACACTGTGTCAAAAGGAAACAGCTGTTAGGGTAGAAATGGCTCCTTCATCACGTTACAGTGCTTTAAATAACCGTTAGCATTGTTAGCTGAAAGTTAGAATCTAGTCTTCTTTACTTGATATTAGAGTAAAACAAAAAGCTGTAGTGGCTTCTTAAGGGTATAAGAAATAACTTCTGGGTTGCTCCTTGTTTTTACCCTGGGTCTAAATGCTGACAGTGTTTGTCCTGAGGATCTTTATATTTCAGATGTGGCATCATGGAAGGTCCTATATTTTGTGGCAAAGGTCACATCTACCCAGCTGGGTCAAGCTGGGTCAAACAGTACTTTTAAATCCACAGATTAACCCAAGGAGCCACGATGTCTGCTAGAACATATCACCATATCTGCTGTTCCATCCCAGGAAGAGGACACTTCAAGTCACATGATAATAATTAGATAATAATTAATAAAAGTCATTGATTTTATTGCTGTTTAACATAATCTCATAAGTGATCACTTGATTCAGTATAAAGGTATTTTAATTACATGAAATGGACTATTATGCTTTGGGTATGATAATTATTAATTATAATAATAATAATAATGATTATGATGACAGTAAAGATGTGTTAAGCATATCAGAAGGTCAGTCACCTTATCCAGCTAACACAGAGTCCAGATAAACATAACTTCACACATGTTTTTGACACATGATCAAAGCTTTCTTCCTGAGAGAGTGGGAGTGTCCTGGAGCTTGGTAAAACTAATCATCCCCAGCTTCAGAACCAGTTGTTGAACCAACACCAAGGAGTGAAAGGGAACGGCCGCCCTAAATCCTCCACCTGCTGTTCTAGTCACGCCGACCAGAATAGCCAAAGAATAAACGAACTGTAACCAGCTAACGAATACTCTCCCTGAGTCATTGATTTCTGAAGTTAAGTTAAGACGAGAATGTCCATCTGCCAAACGCTTGACAAACCGTGTACCCAGGACATCTCTGGGCCAGACGATCGGACACTTGCGTCTCCCCTACCAGACTGAGTGTCATCTTGGATGAACCACATCCTCCTGATCTCCGGATCCACAAGAGGGTCCTGTTTGGGTGGGGTAGCACACGAGAATGTGTTTGATGCTGTTTTCTCTCTAAATAACTCCGTTAGCCTCAAAACATCATTTTCAGCCGGAACGCTTCCAACTCTCTGGGAAAGAAACTTTCTCATAAATTCATCCACGCATCCAAACTCGTATTTTCCATTTAGCTTCCATTCAGGCACAGGTTTGCTTTTAAAACAAATTTAATATCAAAGCTGTTGAAAATTGTCATAAAATTGCCATCCATGAATTGACATTTTATAATTGTCGTTTCAAATCTTTAAGTTTAAAATTGTGAGTAATAAATTTCTTCATTTTTAAACTTGCCTCCTTATTGAAACGGAACACAGAAAAGGTATAATATTTCTGGTGATTTGAAAGCGAAGATCCCAGTTTCTGATTCATAAATAACTTATGCTATTAAATTTAATTATCTAAATTAAACATTAATCTTTGGATTAAAATGAGATCAAACAGGTTATGTATGAACTTAGATCGATATAACCCCCAAATTCCACTACCTCCGCTCCGCTCCGGTCCGCCCCCGCCTTCCGCAGCCGCTCGCTTCCGAACTCAATTTTTACTGGTACCCGCTCTGCAACGGCTCCACTCCGGTGCGGAGACCTGAGGTGGGCAAACAAGCATGAGCGGGATTTTCGAGATCTTGCGATACAGTCCGAGCAATAAACGCGGAAGTTAGATCCAAACACCCGTTGTGTGGGATAAGCATCGGCATGAACTGTTTAATCTGCCCATCATTTGTGTTGAGAGATCAGCAGTGTTTGGATCAACAAAGTGTGACTACTTTGATAGTGAAAACTGTATTTATGGCTTACTTTTGTGCATTCAGCAGCCATTGATAGTTGTTAAAAGTTGTTAAACCTGTGCATGTGAAACAAAAAACGCCTTTTGTTTATCGATTTATTGTGAAAAACGGAAGATGTGCTTGCTCCTTTTCCTGTTGGGCCGTTGTGATTTCTGTCCATTTACTGCGGAGGTGCTCCGGCGTCCGGCAAAAATAGGATCGATTCTATTTTTGCCGGACGCCGGAACAGAGGGCGGCGCACGGCGCCGCACTGCCGGAGCACGGCCGCAGTAGTGGAATTGCTCTGATTGACTACAACGGGACCGATTTTGCTCCGGCGTTCATGTCGGAGCGGAGCGGAGGTAGTGGAATTTGGGGGTAAGTATCCAGGATATTTATATTAGGGATGAGCCGGATACTCGTTTCAGACGAGTATCCGGTACGGATAACGCATTTTTGACCAATACGAGCAGGAAACGAGTAAAACGAGTCATTATCTGTAATCGTGCTGAAGGAAAATCTTCATTGGGCAACTGACTGTCTTCACGCTCTGTGATTGGCCAGTCACATAGAGCGCCCGCCCCTCCCTACTTACAAAACTCTCTAGCCGACCGGGAGCTCAGTCCGGCCGGTTCATCCACGCACACACACACACAGTAACGGATCGCGCTGTGAATGCTTCACTGTTGCTCACGTTTTTTCTGTTTTCCCTAGGTTTTCTTCAGCTCGCCTCTTTTTCGGTTGAATATTTAAAGTTACTTTTTTCGTAACTGACATGGTGCATTTGACAAGACAGAGCTGACGTGCTGTTGTCACTACCTCCGCTCCGGTCGGGTTTTTTATTTTTTTGAACTCTCTCTCTCTCTCTCTCTCTCTCTCTCTCTCTCTCTCTCTCTCTCTCTCTCTCCTCTCTCCCTCACTCACTCACTCACTCACTCACTCACTCACTCACTCACTCACTCACTCACTCACTCACTCACTCACTCACTCTCACACACACACACTCACTCACTCACACACACACACACACACATTAATCAACATTTCTTTGTTTAACTTTGTGTGGGAAAATGCCAAGAACGTTAAGAAAAAAATCAGTTTAATCAAATTAAAATAAAAAATATATAGAAAGTTGTGTCTGGTTCTAGCATTTCATATTTCCTAGTTCCTACTGCATGAGTTCAGATGTATTAATCCATGCACTCAAATATTAATGTTCTGATTTTATTGAAACACTTGTTCTGTAATAGTTTCTTTACTATTGTGATCAAAATATTTAATCTCAATTCTGAGGCTGCTCTGTAAATAGTTTTCAAATAAACAATACACATAGCAACTTCTGATCAATCCATATCAATTTCAGACTTAAAATAAGACATTGATGTAAACCACGTCCACTTCCGGTTAAACCACGCCCACTTCCGGGTTATGCCACGCCCATTCCGAGTACAGATACAGATACAGATAATTTAGTTGGTTGAACAGATACAGATACAGATAGTGGTGTACTCGCTCATCCCTAATTTATATATGATCTAAGCCTCATAGGTTAATCTGACTGGTCATTTTTCGGAATATCCACTGAATAGCAACAGAGCTGATTTCAGTATGCAGATTTAACTCTACATAAATGGGGAACCAGCCAGTCTTTCAATAATTAGTCTTATTCATTAACCGGCAAGCCATTCTTCCTAAATTAAAACGCTATTTCTGTGTTTTATTTTCAATATTTTACTAAAAACGGAAGGTGTCCCACCCTAATTTTATTCCTCCGGAGACTTCCGGGAGGGAAGCTTTTACGGTGACACCGACATCCGACAAACACCGGCGAATTCTGACGCAGCGTTAATCCACAGATCTTGTGGGACTGTTTTAAAGACATCCTAATTGCTTAAGTACCGTAAATCCTCTAATACAGGCCCGGGCATGTATTTGACTCAAGCTCATCAAGCTCCAGGCCTTTATGGGAAGGAGGGCCAGAATTAGAGGCAGGCCTCTATTTCTATTTGAGCAAAATGAACTAATGGTTCACTGGAGTTTTTGACAATTAAAATTGCGCCCACATTTTCAAAGTAAAACACATTTCTTTTAACAATGGTAGTTTCTGCTTCAGCCATCTCCCCCCTCCCCCTGCGCAGCGGCCGCAAACTCACTGATGCGCCTGCAGCCTCTCGGAGTTCCTGCTGCTCTAAACACTAAAATAATTATTTCATTTTCTGTTCCTCACTTTCAATGTTGTTTGTTTGTTGCAACCACCAGGTACAAAAACTAACTTGTTTTTATTTGACTATTTTTCTGTCCTGCCTGTTTATTATCTTCCTACATCTCCTCTCAATCCTAAAGAAAAACTGCTACCTGGGTTCATATATATTCACCTTATGAGTTACCTTTGAACTGCAGTTCTAAAAGATCTACTGACCGCAAAAACAGCGGAGTGCTCGCTGCTTGGCAGCCGCATCAGTGATTGGTGCATCACCGGATGACAAGGTGATGCACCCCGATCCACAGCGAAACGCATCAGGCGCAAATGAAAGACAGAAAACTTTAAAGGAAATGAGCCGACATGAACGATCGCGTGTTAAATTAGTTTTTGAGGTGGCAACACCTGATTTGATAATGTTACTGTGGCTGTGCTCAGGAGGCAGATCTACCGACCGCAAAAACAGCGGAGTGCTCCCTGCTTGGCGGCCGCATCGGTGATCGGTGCGTCACCGGAGGACAAGGTGATGCTCCACAGCAGCGAAACACATCAGGCACAAATAAAAGACAGAAAACATTAAAGGAAATGAGCCGACATGAACGATCGCGTGTCAGAACCGACGCTCTGGCACAGCGCGTTGCCCCCCCGAGCGCAGGAGCTTGTCACTTGCTGACAGCAGGCTGCTGACTTTTCCGAGGGCTGCATCTTGCTGGTCATTATCATGTGACAGCGACTAGTCGATGACAGGCATAAAAAGTCACTATAGTGAAGTCGACTAGTTCATACAACCCCTATTGCTCCCCAGTGTTCTGCAGCGCACGTTCTCTTTGAACTTTATATCAAATTTTCGCCTCCTCTTCGTCTCCGCACGGTTAAAGTTACCCTCGCGGTCTATCACTGGCAAATCAAAAGTGAGACGGATGACACAACCGCCCCCCGTACTTGCTTGTTACCACATTCCACCCGGCCACAATAAGAAACCAGCCATTATTCACCTCCGCCGACTCCGACACCGGCAAAAATATGAGACCCGGTCGTTAATTAAATACAGGCCTGTATTAGAGGTTTACGGTAAGTGAATGGGTTGTTTGATTGTGTGATTGTGCGTTTGACTGTTTATTCGTCACTTTGTTGAGACACTGCGTCTCCGAGTCAGAGACTCCTTTTTCGCTCCTCATGTTAGTGAGAGCTAACCACTGACAGCCAGCCAAACTGGCTGCAAAAATAGCACCCACCCCGTTCTCCGTCTACAGGTTAAATGCCCTTATGTTAAGCTTTCGGGAACATTCAGATTTAGTCTGATCGAACTGCACGCATCCGCTAGTTTAAAGCGAACAAGGGTTCTGTTTTAAACAAAATAACAACAATAGCTTCGCGTCTGAACACCGCGAACAAACAACATCAGCTTCAGCCAGTGCACAGGCGCACCGCAGCTGAAAAGGGGATTGTTTTACTTCGGTAAGGCCGAGCGATCAAACCGATTCGCCGTAGACAGCAGCGTCCCAAGGGATCGTTTGGGGTCATTATTCGGTATCAAAATCACTGTGTTTTAGCCAAAACCAAGAGTTTAGCTTTAACAGCTTTGCTCGTCCTGACTCTGGTTGAAAGGGTGAAGCATCAGCTCCCTCCATCAACCACAGTTCCTTAGCCGATCGATGCTGCCATCTTGTGGCGGTTTTAACACCCGGCTCAATAAGCTCATTGTTCTTTTCTGTTTTTGTGTTTCACTACTAATGCTTATTTCTTAAAATAAGGTTCCTAGTGTATTATTAAATGTTCAGTCAAAGCAAGATATCTCCTGTAAATAAGCTCAGTATTAATAACTGAAGTCAGCTTCCAGTAATTAGTAAAATAAATTAAATGGCTGTACACTATTTTTAAAATGAGCTCAGAAGAAATGAAGCAATTAATGTCCCTGATTCTAGAGGTGGGACGCGAGTTCCTAAGTCAGACGGCTGAGATGACAACTCAGCTCCCCAAACTGCGTTGTGACGTAACAGATATTCAAGATATAACAAACATGCAAGGAAACGAGTGACAGCCCCGTGTTCCTCAGATTTGCCGCCAGATAAACAAGAATCAAAATATTCTGACGTTTTACTTGGCTCTGATCTAAAGCAAGAATCCTCTTCTCCGACTAACAAACCTAACATAATTTCACAAGATCATTCTGACGTGATTTCACAAGATCATTCTGATATACCAGATGAAAAGGACTCTGATGTTGATCTGCTTCCAGAACAAATCCTGCAAACAGAGGAGTCCGTCCACTAGGAAACATCACCTTTTCCTGCCACATTGGGGACCGGTTCATCCGCAACAGATGGAAAATCGGGCCAACCCGACGCAGAACATTCCATAATATTCTTGGGACACCTAGTGCCCCAGAATTCAGGTGATAAAGCTGTGGTTCCAGTTAAGCTGACTTCTTGGCACGAGTTCAGAATTTTCACTGGTAACACGAGCCATGTGCGATACCATTTGCATTTCTTGTGGAAGGAGGGTTAGGCCCCCAGAAGTCACACCATGCCCTGTAATTACCATGACTTCATCTCATGACCTAATCTTGTCTTCTAGATTCAATCTCCAGATAACACTCGGGCCCATGACTCTGACACACCCGGCTTACATATCCGACCATGCAAGGATAGATCTCACCCTTGGCGTAGACTTTCTGTGTCGAATAAATGCTTTCATTGATGAGGAAAGGGGAGAGCTCTGGTCAGAAGGGATCCTGCCTTCGGCCCCCGCTCTGTCTCCGGACCTCCACGGTCTCACGGTTGGTAGCTCTGAGCAGGTGGGAACACCAAGTTCCCCACCTGGTTCAGAACTTGTGTCACTACAGATCGAGCTCCCATCACAGTCACAATCTGCTGATTTCTTTAACATAGCTGAGACTCCTACCTCAGTTGTAGACTGAGACAAACAACAGCTTATGTTAAGTTATCCTGATTGCAATAATCTTTCTCTTTCCACCTTGTGGACAGGTGAACACCTCACCAGCTACATGGATGGGCAGAATCTCAGCTTTGACACCCGACTTTTGCCAGAGAACTTCCTCAATGGTCATTTCATCTCGGGCACAGACCAGCTTGTCTCTCAGGGTGAGATGGTGGACATATCATGGGCCGTGAAATCATTGTGGTCCCCGGATGACCCCATCTTAAAACCACCTGAAGGGTTTGTGCCTGTTCAACCTGGCTTTTCTGCGAATGACTTTGTCAGTCTTCAGGTCCAGGATCCTGCTGTCAGCGGGATCATCTTGAACTCTTTTGACCCAAAAGCCCCCCAGCATCTTTCACAGGAGTTTGACTCCGTTTCTGAGCTGAGTGCTCTTTCTCATGTAATTTCTCCTTCATGTGTTGACCACGGCAGCACGGAACTGCCTGGGTTAAACAGTACCTCTAACCCCGGGTTTCCACAGGAGCCGTCAGCAGCACATTACTGCAGCAGCACGTCTTGCTTGCGTAAGCTGCTGCTTGGCCCTTCCCACGAGACGCGAAGCAGCAGGGGAGCAGCTGTCACCGACAGAGCACGAAGTCACACGAGTGACTTCGTCAGTAAACACAACAACAAGCAGGATGGTTTGTGTTTTATGTTCTGTCTGTTTAATAATCGCCAATACGGACCTGAAAAACAAAAGAGACCGCTAGCTAGGTGATAACTTCTCACAGGGCCGCACAGTTAGTAACTTTTTTAAAAGTAAAGCAACCGGAAGGCAGTACGTTCTTTATTCTGAAAATCTCGGGAGCTTCTCTCCATTTCCGCGTCCGATTTCCTGTCTTTCCTTCCCCAAAAATGTCGAACTTGACCCGTTTCAGAGGCGTCGCGCGTAGAAAATAGAACCGGCGCGTAAAGGCCGCGACATGCTGCTCCTGAGACGCGGCCGACTCGCGCTGCTGACGGCTGCCGACGGCTGCCGACGGCTCCAGTGGAAAAGGTTCTGTTGACCACAGCGGTTCCTATCAGCAGCTATGACGTGCTACTGCAGTAACGTGCTGCTGACGGCTCCCGTGGAAAGCCGGGGTAAGATCAGTGATGACCACGAAGCCTCGGTGGTTGCTGCAGCACAACCACTTCTTTCTGTGTTGGGAGACCCACCTGATCCAGGAGAAGCGGGTGCTCGCAGCGATGCTCCGCCCGAAGCTCCACCTGTCAAAAGGGGGGTGACGGGTGGCACAGAGACTTCAGTTAAAGCCCAGAACCTGTTTGTGGGGATTTCACCTACAAACAGCGGGGACAAGGCTGATAACACCACTGACCTTACTGCACTACAGCTGGCGCTGATGACCCCTGAACCTCAGGTGGGTGATTTACCTACCAAAGGGGGGGTCGCAAGTCACCCTGTATCTTTGCTGGCTAACCCTGGTATTTCTGATCGCTGTGTGTCAACCGGGGACCTTCCAAAGAGCACATCTGCTCCGGATCCTCGTAAGTCTGCACCTGTATTTAACATAAAACCTTCTTGGTTTCAAACAACAGGACAGATTATGTTGCTTTTGCTAGTCACATGTCTCAGTCTATCTCCTCAGCAACACTCTCTAACGCGACCTTTCGTATCTGGGTCCTCTTCAGAGGTCCCACTTCCAGGACCACCAGATCTTTTGATGTTCGTCTATCACCTGCTGTTCCAGCCAAATCGTGGTGGCGCTGTGACTGTTTCTAGTGAGCGGGCTCTCAACAGCCTCAACAATATTCCTGCTGCTTTTGCCGTTTCACAGACATGGCATAAATTTGAGAAACCAGCAGGGGGCAGTAGGACTCCTCATGATCCGAGAGCCTCTCCTCCTGACCTACAGTTTACTCCTATTTCTGGTCACACAGCAGTCACCTCTGGTAAGCTGATTAACAACCTTTTGCAGGTAAAATCAGGTCCTGACCTAACAACTAAACCACTTGCTCCAGTCAAGTTTCAAATCATCTCCAATGGTAACAAAGTACCCATTTATCTATGGGTCCACAAAACCAAATTTAAACCGCACAAAAATCCAATCGATTTAGATACTGTGTCCGCTCCCGCTGGCGTCTCTGGTCTCGGATCACGCGTGTTCTGTTGTGAGTACAGTGGGGCAAAAAAGTATTTGGTCAGCCACCGATTGTGCAAGTTCTCCCACTTAAAATGATCACAGAGGTCAGTAATTTTCATCATAGGTACACTTCAACTGTGAGACACAGAATGTGAAAAAAAAAATCCATGAATTCACATGGCAGGATTTTTAAAGAATTTATTTGTAAATCAGGGTGGGAAATAAGTATTTGGTCAATAACAACAATTCAACTTAGTACTTTGTAACATAACCTTTGTTGGCAATAACAGAGGTCAAATGATTACTATAGGTCTTTACCAGGTTTGCACACACAGTAGCTGGCATTTTGGCCCCTTCCTCCATGCAGATCTTCTCGAGAGCAGTGATGTTTTGGGGCTGTCGCCGAGCAACACGGACTTTCAACTCCCTCCACAGATTTTCTATGGGGTTGAGGTCTGGAGACTGGCTAGGCCACTCCAGGACTTTCAAATGCTTCTTATGGAGCCACTCCTTTGTTGCCCGGGCGGTGTGTTTGGGCTCATTGTCGTGTTGGAAGACCCAGCCATGTTTCATCTTCAAAGCTCTCACTGATGGAAGGAGGTTTTGGCTCAGAATCCCACGATACATGGCCCCATTCATTCTTTCCTCAACACGGATCAGTCGTCCTGTTCCCTTAGCAGAAAAACAGCCCCAAAGCATGATGTTCCCACCCCCATGCTTCACAGTAGGTATGGTGTTCTTGGGATGCGACTCAGTATTCTTCTTCCTCCAAACACGACGAGTTGAGTTTATACCAAAAAGTTCTACTTTGGTTTCATCTGACCACATGACATTCTCCCAATCCTCTGCTGTATCATCCATGTGCTCTCTGTTAAACTTCAGACGGACCTAGACATGCACTGGCTTCAGCAGCGGAACACGTCTGGCACTGCAGACTGCTGTGGTCCCAGCTCTCTGCAGGTCATTAACCAGGTCCCCCCGTGTGGTTCTGGAATTCTTGCTCACCGTTCTCATGATCATTTTGACCCCACAGGATGAGATCTTGCGTGAAGCCCCAGATCGAGGGAGATTATCAGTGGTCTTGTATGTCTTCCATTTTCTGATAATTTCTCCCACAGTTGATTTTTTTCACACCAAGCTGCTTGCCTATTGTATATTCACTCTTCCCAGTCTGGTGCAGGTTTACAATTCTTTTCCTGGTGTCCTTCGAAAGCTCTTTGGTCTTGGCCATAGTGGAGTTTGGAGTCTGACTGTTTGAGGCTGTGGACAGGTGTCTTTTATACAGATAATGAGTTCAAACAGGTGCCATTAATACAGGTAACGAGTGGAGGACAGAAAAGCTTCTTAAAGAAGACGTTACAGGTCTGTGAGAGCCAGAGATTTTCCTTATTTGAAGTGACCAAATACTTATTTTCCACCCTGATATACAAATAAATTCTTTAAAAATCCTGCCATGTGAATTCATGGATTTTTTTCACATTCTGTCTCTCACAGTTGAAGTGTACCTATGATGTAAATTACTGACCTCTGTCATCATTTTAAGTGGGAGAACTTGCACAATCGGTGGCTGACTAAATACTTTTTTGCCCCACTGTATATGTATGCATGGAGGACTTCATGTGTAGAATTCTCGCACAGGCTTTGTGAATTCAGGCTGTGGTTCCAATAATCAAGTACTATAAAGGACTATTTAGGTAAATTTAAAAGTAAATTCAAAGTCATTGCCATTACTGAGACTTGGCTTTATGATGAAAGGATGACTGAAGTACAAATAGAAGGGTATGAACTTCATTTTGTAAATAGAATAAATAAAAGGGGTGGTGGCGTTGCCCTGTACATTAACAATGATTTAAAATGTAAATTAGATAAGAAAATGACTATGATGGAAGATAATGTTATGCAAATGGTAACAGTGGAAATTATCAATGACACATCAAAAAATATAATAATCAGTTGTGTATATAGAGCACCCGGTTCTTGCATCAGGTAATTTACAGTTAAAATAAATGACTTTGTGGATCATATTAAAAACAAAACATTGTTTGTGTGTGGGGACTTTTAACATTAACTTGGAACATCCTGTGGATCTGAGAACATCAAGTGATATGATATATAGTTTAGGTTTGGTTCCATTGATAAACAAACCTACCAGGATTACAACCCAAAGTGCAACAATAATTGATAATATATTCACTAATAGAAAGGAGGATGTTGTTAAAACTGGGATATTGATGACAGATATTAGTGATCATTTACCTATTTTTGTAGTATCTAAATATCACAATAACAATAAAAATATCATAAAACATAATTTTATTAATTATAAAAGAAATAAATCTGTTTAAGCCCTGGAGGACCTAAATAAAGATCTTAAAATGCAGAACTGGGCGGAAGTCTATGTCAGTGATGTGAACAATGCATATACATCCTTGTCAGGGACTTGCATAAACCAGCCAGGAGAGCACGGATGATATTCTTGTCTTCATTAATTACTATTTTTTCTTTTCTCCAAAGAGGGTTCCAACCAGCACTTAACATTACATGACAATAGATGTAGAAACAAAGTAATCCAAACTCAGGACCTGACTACAGACATGTACAAAAAAAAAACCTCCTACAGACACAACAGGATCAACTTAAATAGTGGCTGATCAGACCACTGCTGACACAATAAGGTGGGGAGACATCAGTAAACAAAGAACATAAACCACCCCTAACAAATTCACACTAATCAGTCCATTCTGTTTGAGTTACTTCAATTGAAAACATATTACAATCAAAACTCAACTACTATTTACAAAAGAGAATAACTAAATACATAAACACAGGAATCTTCTCCCTTGAGAGTTGGTATGACCCAATGGTGCTGATTAGGCCAAGTGATCTGCTACAGCTGCTCCAACTCCAAGGCCACTGGCAACTCAAAGAAAACATATTAATCATACAAACCCCCTACAGACTAAAACCGATGAGTAACTGAATGTGTGCACTTCATACAGTCACCCAAACAGTCAATCCATGGAAACAAACACCTTTGTTCAAAATAAAAGAAACATTAACAGTTATTTACTTGAAGTGTGACAGCAGGGCAGCTGTCACAATCCTTCATGAAAATACTGCTGAAATCGTTTAACAGTAGTTGTAAATTAATTAAAATAACAGGTAAAAGGGACAACCAACCATGGATGACTAATGGAATTAAAAATGAATGTGCAAAAAAAAAATAGCCTGTATACGAGATTCTTAAAGTTACAAACAAAGGAAGCCGAAGATAGATATAAAAATATAAAAATAAATTAGTAACAATAATTAGGAAACAGAAGAAAGAGTACTATGGTGAGCTATTGAATAAGAACAAAGACAACATCAAGACTACATGGGGAATAATAAATAATGTGATTAACAGAGATAATACAAATGCAAGACTCCCAAACTACTTTGTAAAGGACAATAAAGACATTTATGAAGTTAAAGAAATTTCTAATAAATTCAATGATTTTTTTTATAAATGTAGGAAGGAGTCTGGTGGAAAGCAAACCAATAATTCACGATACAATGAATACAATACCTAGAAATGTCAATAGTATTCTGCTTGACAAAATAGATCAACAAGAAATAAGAAACATTGTAAAAAACTGGGGAAGCAAAAGATCAACTGATTGTGATGATCTGGACATGGTGACTGTAAAAGCTATAATTGAATCTGTTATTGAACCATTCACTTACATCTGTAATCTGTCACTATCTACAGGAGTCTTCCCTGATTTAATGAAAATTGCCAAGGTGGTTCCATTATTTAAGAGTGGTGATAAACAGAGTTTCACTAATTACAGGCCAGTGTCACTGCTTCCACAGTTTTCCAAAATATTAGAAAAAGGGTTTGCATTAAGGTTGGACAAATTCATTGACAAAAATTCAATTTTAAATCATGAACAGTGTGGCTTTAGGACCAAACATTCAACAGCGATGGCAGTTATGGATTTAGTAGATAAAATTTCATCAGCAATTGACAATAAAAACTATTTCATTAGTGTTTTTATTGACTTAAAAAAGGCATTTGATGTCATTGATCATTCAAGGTTACTTCTTAAATTACAACGCTATGGAATAAGAGGGGTGGCGCATCAATGGGTTAATAGTTATTTACGCAATAGAAAACACTTTGTTCAAATAAATAATGCTAAATCTGAATTAAAAGATATTTATTATGGTGTGCCACAAGGGTCAGTCCTCTGACATAAACTGTTAATATTGTTTAATAATGACCTGGTAAATGTATCTAATTTACTTGGCACAGTTTTATTTGCGGATGATACCACATTGTTTTATTCAGGATTAAATGCACATGAAGTAACTCAAGTGATAAACAGTGAATTGATTAAAGTTAAAAAATGGTTTGATATAAATAGACTGTCATTGAACCTGAACAAAACAAACTTTATACTGTTTAATAATAGAAGAAGCTGTGATGTATCTTTAATGATAGATGGAATGGAAATTCAAAGAGTAAAAGAAACCAAATTTCTTGGAGTCATGTTCGATGAGTCTCACGTGGAAATCACATGTAGGTTATATAAAGGGGAAAATCGCCAAAGCCATAGATGTATTATAGAGAGTCAAGTTTCTACTAAATTTGTCGGGGTTGTTAACATTGTATCACTCACTGATTGAACCATATTTATTTTATTGTTTAGAGACTTGGGGAGCCACTTGCAAAACTTTTACACAACCATTGTTCATTTTGCAAAAAAAGAGCATTGAGAATCATTAATAACAGTAACTATAGAGATCACACTAATCAATTATTCAATAGACACAAAATACAGAAATTTCCTGACTTGGTAGAGTGGAAAATATTGCAAATAATGTACAGAGCGAATACGAGTAATCTACCAACTAATATTCAGAAAATGTTTCATAAGAGAGTAAGTGGGTACATGTTAAAAGGAACTGATGTCTTTAAGAAACCTAGATTCAGAACCAAAGTGAGGGAATGTAACATTTCTGTAAATGGTGTAAGATTGTGGAATGCCATTAACAAGGAATTTAAAGAATCAACTTCACTTGCTATATTTAAAAAATGTATAAAATCTAATGTATTTAGTAATTATGAAAAGGTGAATTATAATGTCAAAGAATAGACATGAAAATATTAGAAAGTGACTGAGGTTATACTGTGTTTGTTTGGCGGATAATTTTATTTCGTAAAAAGGGGCAGAAATCATAAGATTTTTTCTTCTATCTGCTCCTTTTCATTCAAATGTTTTTTTTTCAATATGTTAATGTATCCTGTATTTGTTTGTGTTTATTTTATACATTGTGAATGAAATAAAAGATAATAAAAAAAATGACTGTCTGTGACCACAGGTCTATGCTCTGGTCCAGAGAACGGGATACAGTAAAATAAATACTAGGTAACATAAGATAACACTCATACATCACAACTGTAGCTACATTTCTACCAGCATTATAGTCCAATAAGCCAGATAAAAGGTTAAATCTAAACATTTCATTACAAAAAGTCAACTAATAAAATTCTGCACTGATTAAATTCTATTTTCAGCTAAATAAATATTTAATGTAAACATAAATGGTGCTGAAATGAAGCTGAATCTTCCATTTAGTAATCAGCTGAGTGTTCAAATAAAAACCAGTGTGACTGTAATCTGTCCCTCATCGTGTCACCATCTACAGAAACAGCCTTCTGGGACACCTGACCAACCAGGTGGATTTTATTTGTGACGTTTGTTTCCATAACTTTATAAAAGCTGCTGATGAAGATGATCAGAATATCTCGTCCCTTTGGTTCTCTGCTCTCCCGTCGCGGTTCGCTCCGTTTCTTTCTGTGACGCTGCAAAGCTGGTTTCCCTCTAATAGCGATTTTTGGAGTAACATGAATTACATCATGTAATACCATGTTGAAAAGCTCGTTTAATGTACTTTTAGAAACCGTTTGAATTATTTTTATTCGATTTGTAATTCAGAAGTTATGACGCGGATAATCTAGAGTAAGAAATATTAACATAAGTGATTCTTTGTTGTCAGTTTCTTCTTAAAGGCAGTGTACGCAAGTTTTAAATGTGAAATAACTTTAAAAATGTTTAATTTTGACCATCTGACCTAGTTTTATTAAAAAAAGTAAATAATCTTTAATATTTCAATTTTCTCCTAAGTCCCTCCCCTTTCCTGTAGAGCTCAGCCAGTATTTCTGCAAGCCTAACGCTTTACATAAATGGGCAGTATTCCCTCACCTGGACGCGGGTCACTGGAACCCCCTCCGGAGCGAGAGGTGGGGGGGGCGTCGGCGAGCGCCTGTTGGCCAGGTTGCCAGGTTTTCACTCACCGAGCCCAGCCGGGCACAGGCCGAAGAGGAAACATGGGTCCCCCTTTCAATGGGCTCACCACTCAAGGCAGGGGCCAAAGGGGTCGGGTGCAATAAGTGATGGGTGGTAGAGTTGCAACGATTATACATTTTGGTGGTACGATTATAGTCTGAGAAATAATCACGATTATTTTACATAAATTGATTTCACATCAGTATTAACACAGATAAGTCACACACACGTTCTATAAGTTACTTATATCTGTTGTTCCCTTTCAGGGATTGTGCTTAGAAAAATTCACTCTACTACTGATTTGCAACGTAGATGTTTTACCTTTTGGCCTGAAGGTGTTCTGCTGTGTGATGGAGCTGCTAATGCAGGGACTGAAGCAAAAGATTCTCATCTGACTGAAAATTATTTGGGGGGGGGCTCACATTATTTACACGCAGCCACTATTCAGGTTTTGATTGGTTTTAAGGTCAGTATTCTTGTTTCTGAAAAATTTGGAATAACCCGTTCACATACACTGTGTTTAAAAGTGTGGGTGTTGAGATTTCTCTGAGGTAAAAAAGATGATAAGTATTAAAGTACTCTAGGGGTGTCGGGGGCATGCCCCTCCGGAAAAAAAGATTATTGGACATTTTATTGTTAAACGCATCAGTCTGGTACATTTTTGGAGGGAAAAGTAGAGTTACAGGCTGGTAGCTATGTATGATAAAGTATCTATACATGTTGATATATTTGAGTTAACAATGTTTTCCTGTCCTTTCTTAGTCCATTATGAACACAGACTACAGTGAGATCCACTGATGCATCCATGCTGCTCAGTACCAGAACTGCACTAGATACCAAAGGAACCAATCAGCTGGCAGAGCTCCGTGTTGAACGTGTGAGCTGCAGAACTTGCAAAACTACGTGACTCAATTTAAGGAACAAAGTAGAATCCAGCTGTTGTTATTTGTTGTTGGGGTTTATAGAAATTAAATATATCTGCAGAGCTTTAGGCCCAAGGCAGAGTTTTATACCTCAGACCAGCTTTAGATCATGACCTGTTATTAATAATATCATGTTCTTTACACCAATCTGAATATTCTGTAATGTTCTCAGACATCCAAACCTCAGC
>SSNQ01033665.1:18938-29922 GCA_006942095.1 Nothobranchius kuhntae | reverse complement strand
CATGGAACTACCCCTAGACTTGCTGGTGGTCACCAAAGGTTGACAGATCTGTTAGCCTGAAGAAGGCCTACAGGACATGGCTGGTCTATGAGTCTCCAGAAGTAGCAGACTGGCGCTGTGATGGCAATCGGTTAGGGTAAATTGGTGCGAAAGCAGTTTGGTGAGGACATTGAAAGAGATTGTGGCAAACTTTCTGGCACCTAGGGGGGCAAGGTGGCAACTCGCTGTGGATGTAGTTGCTCAGTGGAAGGAATCATCTGAGGAGCTCCTCAACCCCACCAATATCCACATTGAGGAACCGTGAGTCATGGGCCCTAGGAATGGATCAAAGTAGCAGCAGTTATAGCAAACATCTGCCCAGTCAAGCTCCAGGAGGTTGATGAGGTCCATCTTGGGCTGCTCAAGGCAATGGATGTTGGTTGACACCACTGAGTTGGCTGACATGCTTCTGAAACATTGCATGGACATCGGGGGTGGTGCCTGTGGAGTGATGGGAAAGACCACGGTCCTCCATTTAAAGGGGGCTGATGAGGGAAGGAGGGACCAGGATCTCAACAGGCAATTTTGTTTAGAGAATGGAGCTTGTGTCATACAGAACTCCCAAGCTAACAACTAGTCTAAGTGCGGCTTCAATCCACAAATGTTCAGTGTGGTTCATGTGAGTGTGTTTGTAAAGCTTCACACAACCCTAATTTGTACACCATAGAGTTATTTACATTGCAGTTTTATGATTATTTACAAGTGAAAATATCATCCCCAGCAGGAAAATGTAGCACTTTTGGTGCATTGAGTGGCCAACTCCTGTCGAAAAGATCCATGTGACGCAAAAGGATTGTCAGTATAAAGGTTTAAAATAAAACTGTAGTAACATTTTGCAGGTCAGAGCTGTACAAGCCATCCATCCACCCATCCATCCAAAGCTCTTGACCATAGATGAGGGTTGGAATGTAGATTGACTGGTTAATAGAGAGCCTCGCCTTCCGGCTCAGCTCTCTTTTCACCACGACAGACCGGTAAAACTCTCGCATCACTGTAGATACAGCACCAACTGATCTCCTGCTCCATCTTTCCTTCATTTATGAAAAAGCTTAAAATGACCACAAAACACTTAAACTCCTCCACTGAGAGCAGGATCTTCCTGACCCGGAGAAGGCATTCTACACTTTTTCAACCATGGTCTCATATTTGAAGTAGCTGAATCTCATCCTGGCTGCTCCACACCTGACTGTGGACTGTTCCAGTGAAAAATGGAGATCAAGAACTGATCTAGAAAGAATCAGAAAGTAACTTGATTATAACATACACAGTTATTTCTTTAATCTCTACTAAAGACCTAAGAGAAACACTATCAATATGCTGTTGATCAACCAAGAAATCACACGTCGATTTTCCATTGAAATAAAGAAAAACATCAAAATCTTCACTTTTTATTAGGTATGGTTGTGTAATCTCCAATTCAAATTTCTGGCTTCATTTTCTAAGATGTTTGGAAATAATAATAGAAAGACATCTGAGGTTAAAATTAATTCATGCTTCTGCGTTACCCCCCACCGGACAACAACAGCAACAACAACAACAACACAAACGGTCAAGTCTTTAGGCAGCAGCTGTTCATTTAAATCACTTCTTAGGATTTTCTATCAAGCAGTGAACTGAAAAAATGCATTTAGACTGGAGTCTAAATAACAAATGTTGGGAAGGTAATTGCCCCTTTTTTATATACGTTCTTAGCCCCTCTGAGTAGCTCTGCTGTGCCTTATCCTCATGCTATTCTCCTTTCTTTTACTTTTAATTATTTTTTTTAAATTGACCTACACTTTTATCAAACAGGGTCCTCAGTATTAAAACCCCCAAATCAACAGTTATCTGAGTGTCCCTATGAAAGCAGGGCAGAAAAGATAAAAACAGGAGGTGTGATATGATGCTTTATAACTCCCATCACAACCAGCTATAAACCAAATATTATAGAGCCCTTTTGAGCCTGCCCTGTTTATCCTGCAGATAGTGAAGTAGTTCACCATGATAAGTGAGTAAGAAAAGCCCCAGGGATGGAAGATTTCACAGTGGGTTCTTCAGAAGTTGACAGCATGGAGCTTCAATAAGACCTTATCGTTGCATCACCTCCCTAAAGTGCTAAACTCTGATTGTCAATCTTTGATCAAAGCAGCCACCTAGATTTTAAATAATCTAGGTCACCCCTCACTTTTTCTGCAGTGTTTATTTGTGGATTTATGTATTTGTTTCAGAATAATAATATGTTTTTTCTATATTTACTTCACAAAATGTGACTGCACCTCTAAACCTTAAAGAGATTCACTCCTGTGTTCTTTGATTCAGTTTTGTGTTGGAAATGTCAAATTCTGTCAGATGTTTTTGTTAAAAGGAAGGAGCCTTTGAAGCCCTGGTCTTCCTCTGTTTCTATCATAATAATAATAATAATAATAATAATAATAATAATAATAATAATAATAATAATAATAATAATAATAATAATAATAATAATAATATAATGATAATAATAAATATGATTGTAACAACCATAATAATAATATTAAAATTAATATATTTGCACATCCTCTTTTGTTTTAATCCCAAATGCCGTCAGTATTTTGTATTTTAGGAATAAAGTGAAATTTTAACACCATTTTCTCCATTTTTGTGAATCTTATAACAACATTTTCAGCTATTTTCTGCATCTGTATTTTATCTTACTGCCATGTACAGTGTCTTAAAGATATTTAGTACACATTTAAAATAGTTTTCCCACCCCTATAGTGTTTCTGTATTTTAGCACAAATGTGGAAGGATTTTTTTATTCAGTTCTCTTGTAATTTAATTTTCAAGAAAGGCGTTTAAAAAAAAACAATAATATAACCTTTTCACTTTAACTTTAAATTCTGCAGCTGGTTAATTTCAACAATAACTTCAATTATATTTAAAGTTGTTTTCACATTTTTGATACAATCATTGAACCAGACACAATAAACCAGATGGCACATTGCAGTCATGGAGGAGGCGATGCTGAGTCTCTGCTGAGATTAACCGCGTTTGAGGTGGAGATTATTACATTTTCCACCAAAAATTCCCAGGTTTAATGACCTCATAATTGATATTCATATTTTGGTAATTAAAAAAAAGATGAAGACATGGAAATAACCACCCTGTGGTCCATGCGGCAGCAGTTGTGTTTTTAAAAGTCACATTACTTAAAAAAAAACAAAACAAAACAAACAAAAACAAAATAAAACAAAGTAGATTAAAAAAACACATATGTGATGAATGCTCTTCATAATATAGACATTTTTGAAGGATGTCTCAATTTTTGGTTTTACTGTTTTTAAATCTGGACTTTGTAATTTTCATGTTTTCCTTCTTAAAAGACCCAACCCACCCTGTTAACCATCTCTTCAAATTTCTTCCGTCTTTAATCGATACAGGGCAATAAAAACACGCAACACCAGGATGTTAAACGGCTTTTATGCAAGAGCATCACTGAACTCAATGTTGCTGCTAGGAGGTCACACTAACAGTTATCCTGCTGGACAATTAGTGCACTACAGCTCCTTTACATTAAGCTAGCTAATCCTGATACCTCAACATGTGACTGTTTACATTTTTATTATGTTCTGTAGCGACATGAATGGCCTCATAAGGTCACACTTCCTCAGCTGGGTCAAGCTGTACTGGGTGTACTTCTATTTACAGATTATCCATCACAGGAGACACAAAGTCTGCTGTAAACCATCTTTAATCTGACTGCCTTTATCTGACGGCTGTTCCATCCACAAGATGAAGGACACTTCAAGATTTAAAAGAATCATTTTTAATAAACTCTTTTCACTGTCTTATTACAAGGTTCATAAATAAACATCAAAGGTTCATTATAAATGTATTTAATTTCTGAAATTAATTATTATTCCTTGGTTAATATAAGTATTATTTATGATAATCAGTAATGTTTAACAGTCTAAAGAAAATCATGTGCACTTATACACACCATGCAAGACACAGTAATCAGGTTAAAGGTGACTGCTCTCACATGTCTGTTCCATAACACCAAAGCTTTCTATCTCTGAGAGGGCGTGTTCTGAGGTATGTTAAAACCAAAACTCCTCAGTTCAAGTTCAGTTCTTGAGCGTACCAAAATCTCTCCGTGGCAACGAGAGTCCCAGAGGAACGGGTTGGCCGCTCGAAACCTCTACTAAGCTTTTCTGTCACGCTGATAGAATTGCTTCAACAACAACGCCATCTGCAACAAGCTGACACAAAACTCCTTCAGAGTTAATTCAAGATGCAAACTCAACACCTGTGTACATGCGGCAACTCTAGGACCAGAGAGTCTGTTACCACTGGTCTCCCCTACCGGACCGGGTACCTGGAGGCTGACCAACATCCTCCCTTGACTTCCGGATGCAAACAGAGGGTCGTCTGAACAATGAGGTAGAACACAGTTTGCGTCTGTATGCCTGTCTTAATAAGAAATAATTTAGCTTAGCTGCAACCCAACTCTTTCACCCAGAATGCGTTTTTCTCTCTCTAAGATAGAAACCGTCTGAGACCTTCCATTCACACATCCAAACACACACATCTCATTTTTAGTTTTCATCCAGACACAGGTTGCTTTAATACCAAGTTTTAATATCAAAACTTTTATAAATTGTCATTTATGAATTGTCTTTTAAATTGTCATCTCTACATTTTTATTAATAAATTCTTAACTTTTTAAACCTGACTCTTCTTTGAAATTAAACACAGAGTGGTGTATATTTGGTCACTGAACAAGCAAAAATCGCTTTAAATCTTCTGAATTAATAAATAAACTTTTGCTATTAATTTAAATCTCTTAAATTAAATATTAATCTTTGGTTTAAATATAGACCGCGCCAGTTTGTGTTTGAACTTCTATCGATTATATAAATATCCGTTTAATTTGCCAATTCGTTTGATCTTTCTCAGGATTTAGCAAAGCTGATAGCAACAGTGTTAAATTCTAGTTATGTAGATGAACTACGCCACATAAAATGGCAAGCCAACCAGTCTTGTTTAGATCAAAACACGCTGCTTTTTGTTTTTATCTTCAATATTTTGTAAAACGAGAGCTGTGTTTCTTTAATTTTCTTCCTCCAGAACGCCCAGGAGGGAAGCTTTATACTGTAACACCAGCTTCCGACATAAACTTCCGGTAGTCCGGAACACAGTAAAAATCAGCAGAGTCTGTAAGAAGCAGCGCTTCAAACTACATTCTATTGCTAAAAAACTAAGTGAATGTGTGTTTACTTGTGTGCTTATGCGTTTATTCGTCACCTTGTTTGTTACATTGTGTCACTGCTGAGTCAGAGAAATTTGTCTCTCTGTCTTCACGTTAGCCCAAAGCTAATCGCTAGACAGTCTGATCAACTGCTATTGAAATAGCTACCTTCACAAGGATATACAAATACTATGATCTACAGATTGTTGACTTAACCAACTTCCTCAGGATATAATCCTGACTTTTCAACCAGCGTGGGGAATGCTTCCTCACTCCTTCTGCCTTTATCTGGAACAGTGACTACATTTACATGCAGCCAATATCCGGGTTATGATTGGGTTAAGGTCGGTATTCGGGTTTCTGAGTTGATCAGAATAACCCGTTTACAAGCATAAATAGAAAGAGTTACCCCTAACTTGCATAACCCGATTTAAATGCGGGTGTTGGGGTAGCGTCAAGACGTATGGACTACATCCAGACGCATTATGCCTCATTTCCGGTTCTTCTTGTTCCGGTATCCGTGAAAACAACAACATGTTTCCCAGTTCGGAAGAGATAGCGACCGCGTTTGTTTGTGCTTTAGTTTCTTCGTCACTCAAAGTGTGGTGCTGTGCCGCGACTCGCCATGTTGCTCCCAACTTGTTGTTTACTTCCGGTGTTCTGGCGCATACAAGACGTCTCGCTACTCAAAAGACCAAGATTCCTTGCGAACAGAGCATGCGCAGAACACACGCTTTGATGGGGATATCCCGATATGCGTTTACACGACCAAACATTCAGGTTAGAAAAGGGTTACCCCAGGTGTAGTAACCGGGTTTTTAAAAACCCGGTTATGAGCATATCCGGGTTTTTGGCGGTGTTTACAAGGACCTGCGGAACCGGGTTATTGTGAATATTCGGGTTTTAAAAGGGTTACTGGCTGCATGTAAACGCACTCATTGAATCAGCCTTTCCTCAAAGGAGTCCTTCATGCCTTCTGAATGTTCAGCGTCAGGTGGTTTCTGCGACCACCGTGCCATTAACCATGGGGGGTCTGTAGTAGCGAAATGAATGGCCTCATTTGTGACCCAAAGGTCACACTTCCTCAGCTGGGTCAAGCTGTACTGGCTGCACTTCTATTTACAGATTATCCATCACAGAAGACACAAAGTCTGCCTGTAAACCATCTTTAATCTGACTGCCTTTATATGACGGCTGTTCCATCCACAAGATGAAGGAAATTCTTAACCTTTTAAACCTGATTCTTCTTTGAAATAAAACACAGAGTGGTGTATATTTGGTTACTTAACAAGCAAAAATCTCTTTAAATCTTCTGAATTAATAAACTTTTGCTATTAATTTAAATATCTTGAATTAAATATTAACCTTTGGATTAAATATAGACCAAGCCAGTTGGTGTATGAACTTCTATCGATTATATAAATATTCGTGGATATTTATATATGTTTCATTTGCCAATTTGTTTGATCTTTCTCAGGATTTAGCAAAGCTGATAGCAACAGCGTTAAATTCTAGTTATGTAGATTAACTACGATACAGTTCACTTTATATTTCAGTTTGTAATTTAGATTTGTCTTATTACCATGAATACATTTATACTTTTACATTTTTGCACCTTGAACTGACTGTGTGTATGAAAGATGTGTGTGTGCGTGTGTGTGTGTGTGTGTGTGTGTGTGTGTGTGTGCGTGTGTGTGAAAGTCTGTGTGTGTGACTTCTATTTTAGCCTTGCTATTTTACTCTAGTCATATTTTACTACCTCCTTATGTGAGCTGTCTTTAGTGAGCGCAGAGTCAGTTTCGTTGTACACCTGTGCAATGACAATAAAATGATCTTGAGTCTTCTTTATTTGCCACACCTGTCTTGTTTTTCTTTTTCTTTGTTGGAATGAGCAAAGTGACGTAGGCGATAAGGGAACTGTTGATGTCATGACTTAAATCGGTAAAGCAATGTGCAATATTCAAATTAAATAGCTGTTGTTTTATTAGGATTTTTACGTCATATATGTTTCTGCACACCTTTTCTATAACCTAAAGGTATAATCCTTGCATTTCATCACATCATTTTGGAGGCATGAAACCATAAAAGAAAGCAAATAAACGGCCATTATTGCTTCTTTGAATGAGCTGTTAGAGCCAGACGGTTCACAAATAGCATTTAACTTGTGGGAAACTACAAAATCTTGCATAACTTGCTGAAAACACACTGAGCATAGAATAAAAACAACTAAGAAAAGCCTGAAAGTAGATCTGAAAAAGCCTGTGAAAAGACCCTGACCTATCTTGAAGATATTCAGACAACAATCATAGACATAAAGAAGTTACTAACGCCTCATATAAAAGTAATAAACACAATCAAATAGTGAAATGGAGCCTTTTCCATCTGAATGTGCTCATTTAAATGCTCATCTTTTTGCACCTTAGATGGGTTGAATAACTTTCCATCCATCCATCCATCCATCCATCCATCCATCCATCCATCCATCCATCCATCCATCCATCCATCCATCCATCCATCCATCCATCCATCATCCATCCATCCATCCATCCATCCATCCATCCATCCATCCATCCATCCATCCATCCATCCATCCATCCATCCATCCATCTTCATCCGCTTATCCGGAGGCGGGTCGCGGGGGCAGTAGCCTAAGACGAGAGGCCCAAACTTCCCTCTCCCCAGCCACTTGGGCCAGCTCCTCCTAGGAAATCCCAAGGCGTTCCCTGGCCAGGTGAGAGACATAGTCCCGCCAACGTGTCCTGGGTCTAACTTTAGGACTTCTCCCGGTTGGACATGCCTGGAAAACCTCACCAGGAGGCATCCAGGAGCCACCTCAACTGGCTCCTCTCGATGTGGAGGAGCAGCGAGTCTACTCTGAGCCCCTCCCGGATGGCCGATCTTCTCACCATGTCTCTAAGGGAGAGCCCCGCCCCTCTTCGGAGAAAACTCATTTTGGCCGCTTGTATCTGCGATCTCGTTCTTTCGGACACTACACAAAGCTCATGACCATAGGTGAAGGTAGGAACGTAGATCGACCGGTAAATCGAGAGCTTTGCCTTCTGACTCAGCTCTCTCTTCACCACGACAGACCGGTACAACGCCCTCATCACTACAGATGCAGCACCAATCCGCCTATCGATCTCAGGCTCCAGTTTTCCCTCACTTGTGAACAAGACCCCGAGATACTTAAACTCCTCTACTTGGGGCAGGACCTCATCCCTGACCCGGAGAAGGCATTCTACCCTTTTTCAAATCAAGACCATGGTCTCAGATTTAGAGGAGCTGATTCTCATCCCAGCTGCTTCACACTCAGCTGCAAACCGCTCCAGCGAAAGCCGAAGATCACATTCCAATGTAGCCAACAGGACCACATCATCTGCAAAAAGCAGAGACTCGATCCTCAGGCCACCAAAACGGATGCCCTCCACACCTTGGCTGTGCCTAGAAATCCTGTCCATAAAGGTTATGAACAAAATCGGTGACAAAGGGCAGCCTTGGCAGAGTCCAACTCTCACGGGGAACGAGCCCGACTTACTGCCGGCAGTACGGACCAAGCTCTGACACGGGTCATACAGGGACCTAACAGCCTTAAGAGGGCCTGGTACCCCATACTCCCAGAGTACCCCCCACAGGGCCCCCCCGAGGGATGCGGTCAAATGCCTTCTCTGAATCCACAAAACACATGTAGACTGGTTGGGCAAATTCCCACGCACCCTCCAGGATCCCCCTAAGGGTATAGAGCTGGTCGAGTGTTCCACGGCCAGGACAAAAACCACATTACTCCTCCTGAATCTGAGGTTCAACAATCTGACGGACCCTCCTCTCCAGAATCCCTGAATAGACCTTACCAGGAAGGCTCAGGAGTGTGATCCCCCTGTAGTTGGAACACACCCTGCGGTCCCCCTTTTTAAATAAGGGGACCACCCCCCAGTCTGCCAGTCCAGTGGGACTGCCCCCGATGTCCACGCAATATTGCAGAGCCGCGTCAGCCAACACAGCCCCACAACATCCAGAGCCTTAAGGAACTCTGGGCGGATCTCATCCACCCCCGGAGCCTTGCCACAGAGGAGCTTTTTAACCACCTCCGTGATCTCAGCACCAGAGATTTGAGAGCCCAACTCAAAGTCCCCAGACTTTGCTTCCTCACTGGAAGACGTGTCAGTGGGATTGAGGAGGTCTTCGAAGTATTCTGCCCACTGATCCACAACATCCTGAATAGAGGTCAGCAGTACACCGTTCCCACTATAGATAGTGTTGGTAGTGCACTGCTTGCCCCCCCATGGCGCCGGAGGGTGGACCAGAATCTCCTCAAAGCCGTACGGAAGTCTTGCTCCATGGTCTCACCGAACTCCTCCCATGCCCGGGATTTTTCCTCGGCGACCACCCGAGCCGCGCTCCGCTTGGACTGCCGGTACCCGTGAGCTGCCTCTGGAGTCCCACAGGCCAAAAAGACCTGATAGGACTCTTTCTTCAGCTTGACAACATCCCTAACCACCAGTGTCCACCAGCGGGTTTGGGGGTTGCCACCACGATAGGCACTGACGATCCTGCGACCACAGCTCCGGTTGGCCGCCTCAACAATGGAGGCACGGAACAGGGTCCATTCAGACTCAATGTCCCCCTCCTCCCTGGAACATTTTGGACGTTCTGTCGGAGGTGGGAATTGAAGCTTCTTCTGACAGGAGACTCTGCCAGACGTTCCTAGCAGACCCTCGTGATATGTTTGGGCCTCCCTGGTCTGACTGGCATCCTCCCCCACCATTTCAGCCAACTTACCACCAGGTAGTGGTCAGTTGACAGCTCCGCCCCTCTCTTCACCTGAGTGTCCAAGACGTGGCTGCAGGTCAGATGAAACAACAACAAAGTCGATCATCGAGCTGCGGCCTAAGGTATCCTGGTGCCAAGAGCACATATGGACACCTTTATGTCTGAACATGATGTTCATTATGGACAATCCATGACTGTCACAGAAGTCCAATAACAAAACACCACTCAAATTCAGATCAGGCGGGACGTCTCTCCCAACCACACCTCTCCAGGTCTCACTGTCGTTGCCAGTGGTGCCAACTTAGCGGCTTTGTCACCATTTCTTTTACGGCCCCCAGCTCGTCTAGGAGATGATGGTATTGAGGGCGTAAAGAAATATATGTGATTGACCGGACAAACCAAGATTTACTCTCTTAGAGGAGTTTATTAACTAAAAATCACTGCTTTATGCAGGCAAAGACAACTAATACAAAACCAAAAGGACATCCACACTGGGGAATTACTAATAAGACTAAACACAAGGATCCTCCAATACTGGGTAAATAACAATAATATTAATAAACACAAAACGCCGGTACTAATCCGGGAAAACCAAAGGAATGAGCTAAACACAAAAAGCTCCACCAAAGGGTGAGCTGAACTCTTTAACGAGTATTCTACTAAAGACAAAAATCGAGCTCTGAACTAGGAAGTGTACCACACAGGTAATCAAAACGAAGACTCTATGGTCTGGGTTACTAGGAGGGAAAAAGAGGATCACTCGCTTTACCGCACAGGCCTCTGCTAAGCTTCCCTCCTCGAATGACAGAGGGAGCTGGCTTTTATGGGAAGCCCCCTGATTGAAAGATTAGCAACACCTGGCTCAGCTGGAGCCAGGAGAACAGGAGGAGTGCTGAGGCCATCTTGTGGCCACAAAACAGACAGCGTCTGTAACACCCTCCCCCTCAAAACAACAACTAAAATTTATTT
>SSNQ01033665.1:185-18908 GCA_006942095.1 Nothobranchius kuhntae | reverse complement strand
CAAGATTTACTCTCTTAGAGGAGTTTATTAACTAAAAATCACTGCTTTATGCAGGCAAAGACAACTAATACAAAACCAAAAGGACATCCACACTGGGGAATTACTAATAAGACTAAACACAAGGATCCTCCAATACTGGGTAAATAACAATAATATTAATAAACACAAAACGCCGGTACTAATCCGGGAAAACCAAAGGAATGAGCTAAACACAAAAAGCTTCACCAAAAGGGTGAGCTGAACTCTTTAACGAGTATTCTACTAAAGACAAAAATCGAGCTCTGAACTAGGAAGTGTACCACACAGGTAATCAAAACGAAGACTCTATAGTCTGGGTTACTAGGAGGGAAAAAGAGGATCACTCGCTTTACCGCACAGGCCTCTGCTAAGCTTCCCTCCTCGAATGACAGAGGGAGCTGGCTTTTATGGGAAGCCCCCTGATTGAAAGATTAGCAACACCTGGCTCAGCTGGAGCCAGGAGAACAGGAGGAGTGCTGAGGCCATCTTGTGGCCACAAAACAGACAGCGTCTGTAACAATTTCTAACGACTTTTCAGACCCTAACGACTTTTCTAACGACTTTTTTTCAAAAAAGCGCCTAGCGACAAATCTGGTGACATTTCTGACCCCCCTCAGCTACTTTGACTACAACTTTGTAGCAGACTTTACCTGCAGATTAGCGAGGCATCTGAAGCGACAGGACCGTCCTTCCTTTCAGAGGATCAGAAAGAAAATGATCTGCGCATGTGCAAGCAGCATGATCACACTACCCCCATTGGCCAATCAAACCTTTTGTGGGTTTTCACAAGTCCATTATTCGAAATAGCCACCGGAGCTACATAAAGGCGACCGCTCGTTCCGCCATCCTGCCGCATTTCGGCAGCTGAGCTCGGCTGGCACCAACGTCGCACTCACACATGGCTTCTCGCACCACGTGTGGTGCATTCAAGGAACATTGGAACTCTATGATGAGTTCAATAATGTAGCACATTTAAAACTTTTATAAAAAACAGAATAATACTGTAAGTCATTGGCAGGTCATTGGCAGTTTGCATGTAACGTTTCTGAATACTAAATACGACCTGCTTCTTTTTACACAAAAGTACTAAAAACAACAAAACCAGACAAAAACAATATATATATATATATATATATATATATATATATATATATATATATATATATATATATATATATATATATATATATATATATATATATATATATATATATATATTATCTTTTAGGTCAATATATAGCACTGAATCACAACAGAAGAATACATCTCAAGGCACTTGAAAACTACAACAGAAAATTCATTTTAATTCAATCATACATACATTCCTATCAATTTAATATTTTTGTTTAAGAGTTCCTTTCTCTTCAGACAAAATATAAATATTCCTTCCATTTTTTGTGCCATCTTTCCTTGATGTTTTAAAGGCTGCTGTTTTGTATTCTATGGTTTTTTTCATTATAATAAAATATTTAAAAAATAAATGAAATTTTTTTTAAATCACGTGGGTTTTATTTGATTTATTCTACAAGAATGGTGACGTCATGACGCAAACAAGATGACGTCATTGTGTCGTATGCAAATTAGCATGTGATGTCATTTGGCGACATCTAGTGACTATGCTCGGCGCCTCTCAGTGGGAGCAACTCCAGCGTGGTCGAAAGTCCAACCCCTCTCAAGGAAACTGGTTCCAGAGCCAGAGCCATGCGTTGAGGTCAGTCCGACAATATCTAGTCGGAACCTCTCAACCTCACACACCAACTCAGACTCCTTCCCCACCAGAGGTGACCATCCATGTGCCAAGAGCCAGCTTTTATAGCCGAGGATCAGACCGCCAAGGTCTACGCCCTCGACTACCACCCGTCACACACTGCACCTGACCCCTTCGGCCCCTCCCACGAGTGGTGAGCCCATGGGAAGGGGGACCCACGTTTCCTCTTTGGGCTGTGCCCGATTATGGGCTCCATGGGTGAAAGTCCGGCCACCAGGCGCTCGTCAACGTGCCCCACCTCCAGGCCTGGCTCCAGAGAGGGGCCCCGGTGACCCATGTCCGGGTGAGGGAACACGGTTTCCATTTATATAATTCATTATACGAGGCCTTCGGGCTGCTCTTTGTCTGATCCCTCACCTAGGACCTGTTTGCCATGGGTGACCCTATCAGAGGCATAAAAGGCTCAGGCAACTTAGCTCCTAGGATCATTGAGACACTCAAACCCCTCCACCATGGTAAGGTCGAGGGGTAAATGTTATTGTTTTAGATAAGCCAAAACAAACAAACAAACAAAAAGTATTTAAAACATTCACTCATGACTTTTTAAACCAGATTAAACTGAGAATTAGCTTTTATCCACAAGTGAGTTTTAACTAGAATGTGATATTTCTGACATGGTGTTGGTCCAACAGTCTGTAGGCGGGACCATCTCCTCCTGAGTGTGGAGCATATTGTGTTCATGAGATGGGTCCTTTCTCTGAAGTAGAGAAAATACATATCTGTAAATTTTAGATGAATTTTCAACTGTGTAAAAGAAGATTTAGAGTTTGGAAAAATAAACAAAAATAATAAAAATTCCTCTTTAAACCAAAGAAAATAAAAAACATTTATTTGCAGTCTTTAAACTTGTGGTGAAACAGGAGCTAGAACAGAACATTTCGCTGATAGAACATGTAGCCCACAGCTGTTTCAGGATGGTATGATGTCCTGAACGTCAGGATGATTTTCCATGTGCTGAGCAGGATGTAGGCAGATTATGTCTTTGAAGATTTCTATACAGAAAACTGAAGAGTGTTTTGAGTGGTTTTAATGTAGAGCAGATAGTTTGAGATCGTGAAATTGAACAATCCAGCAAAATCCTTGACTTTGTGTGAGTTTATGAAAATCTCTGATTCACCTTTGGCTTCCTTTTTACCTTATGCTTTTATTTCTCCAGCTAAAAAAAGGTATAAATGCACATCTAAAGGAGCGTGGTGATTGTGTGGTGTGAAAGACTACTCTCTCCATGGTTTCCTGGTTGACTGAGTGGCAGAGAAAATGCCTCCATCACCTGTCAGACGAGCACTTTGAGGTAGAGATTTGTACTATGTTTAGCTAAAAGGTGACGGCCCAGAATAAATGACATGTCACTGTCGCAGCCGCCTGATAGGTTTCAAATTTAAAATGGTAATTTCACACCCAGCAAAACGATCGAGTGGAACCGCAAAGCTGAGAATGTCATGCATACTGCTGGCCTACCTGGGTAATAAAATTTTTACCCAGCATGCACTAGGAAAGAAAATCAAAGGCTGACCTAATTTAGAAAGACTTGATGCAGCAAATGATCTTCAAGCAGACGTGGGATTATGTCATTGATGTTCAAGTCACAAGTATTCTCATCTTCCCTCTCAAGTTGTAAACTGTCTTCTAGAATGTAATAAATCTCTGTTTGCAGGCTCACAAACAGACACCATTCATTTAAATTGATGTTAAAGTCTATTTAAAGCCTTTTATTTAAAACCATACTATGCAACTTTTTCATATTTTTACATTATTTTCTTGAGCCAGTATGTGCTAAAATGACCATCTACAGCAGGTATTCAGTTCCTGGCCTAAAGGGTCGGCAGGTTTTAGTTTTAACTGTTTCAACCAAGCCCCCACAATGCGGCTCTAAAATTGGTCTCAACCCGGAAGTACCAAAAATTGCAGTTCCACCCTCATCCGCTGGGGGCTGGTGTCAGAAGCGAGCAAATCCTCATTGACTCCCATGTTAAAAATACCAATTTCACAGCAGAAATAAACATGTTTACAGCCTGGTACCAGAACATGTTTTTTGTTTAAATGATCTAGTTTACACTCATGACAACTCTGAGGGGGTGAATTTTTTTCTCACTCTTCTGTTTACGTGTATTAAAAGCCTAAAATTCTGCATAATTAATGAGCATCAGACCCACGTGACCACAGAGCTAGCTCCGTGGAAAGGCCTCAGTAGAGCCTCGTTCTGGCTTGGAAACTGCTCCGGGATTTTGAGTCTCTGTGTTTGTGTATTCTTTTTTGGATATTTTTTGTGCAATTGTTGGACAAAATGACTTGCTGTGGCATTAATTGCACTAATAGAGCGTCCAAGGAGTCTCCACTTCATTTTTTCTGGTAAGTAAAATTATATTTATGTATTTTAGGTCACTGCCGAGCTGAGCTTAGATTTTAACATGTACTGTTTAACCATGAAATTTAAATGTAATAGGGTAAACCCCAGTGCATTTAACAATGCTGCACTTTAGAAAATGGGTTGAAATATAACATGTTGGTGGAGCTGGGTTCCCACTATCGGCTTGTGGAGCTCTCGGGAGACCGATGTTTTCCACCCGTTTCTCCCCTCCCCGCAGCCCGGTGCATCTCTGTCTGATTGCGGCTTCTGTCTGATGCATGGGCTGACGGCTTGTGGAGCTCTGGGATGGAAACCTTTCTGCCCGGTTCTCCCCAGCAGCAGCTCTGCACATCTCAGATCGCAGCGGTGCTTGTCTGCTGTGCGGCTGCCGGCTTGAGGAGGTCTCGGAGACCTCTGTGTTCCACCCGGTTTTGCCCAGCGTATCTCTGACTCAGAAGCTCTGGTGTTGTGCACAGTTAACTCCGGTTGTAGCTAGGTTGCTACCTCCATTAGCTTAGCTCCCACCTCGTTAGCTTTGGGTTAGCTTCAGGTTAGCTTGTAGCTAGTTCGACCGGGTGTCGTCAGTTGATCCCAGCCTTACAGCCCCACCCTCAGCTCCTCCTCTCTTCCCTTTTATGGAATTGTCTGGGCTTGACGGAACCTGTGACACGGTCAAAATGGCGGTGGTGGCCACCTCCCATTTTAGTACAAAAACGTGTTATGGGAGTCTATGGAAACCCATTGTCCATATATGTATGTCGATGGTTTCAACACACCTGATTTCAATCAGCAGGTAATTACCAGGCTTCTGCAGAGCCTAATGAGATTCTGCACAGGTGATTCAACCACTGAATCAAGTGTGTTGGAACAGAGAAACCACTAAAATGTGCTGGATAACGGCCCTTCAGGCCCAGAATTGAATACTCCTGCTTCACAGCGTTAATGATATTTCACTCAGACCCCCACAGTGCAGCGAGCAGGGCCAGATTAACACTTTGTTGTACACTGGGCAACAATATTAAAGGGCCCCATCATCACGACCCAAGAATCACCATAATATGGTCACATACAGAATATTTTACTGTAATATGCAGTAAATATACTCAATACTTGAATGCCTGACATCACGTAACCCGCTCAGGGTAACCTTTGACCCACCTTGTGTGGACTGACCAATGAGGAAAGGGTCTTAACTTGAGGCCCTCTCTTCATTGGTCAGTCTGCATGAGACTGACTCTCAGCCGCTCTCAACTGACGTTCAAAGTCATGGGCAGTGAACCGTCTCTGTGCAGCGCAAAAGCCCGGGTGGACAGTTTGTTTAATATAGGGTGACCATATTTCCATTTCCAAAAAATAGGACAGGGGATCTGTGCCTATGACATCACACTATGGCAACGCCACACAAACCACGTTGGGACCCATTTTTTGTAAGAACTAAATTAATATCAGATTCTGCCAATAAAAGGGCTCTAAAACAATTCATATGTAAATATTTAGCATATGTATTGCAAAATCTCATTTTTCTGCTTTGATGCTGCAACAACGTTTTATTAATAAGAAATTATTATGCCTTTTGTTTTACTACAGCATCGGTAAGCTTCCTGTGCAGATTATTAAGGATGCTTGTTTCAGCTGTGAGATTAGACGATAGGATCAATGAAAAAAATAAGTTGTCACACACTCCATGGAAACTTTCAGAGAATCCACAAATAGTGTCTTTCAAACGGTTTTGTTACTTTTTGCAAGTTTAGAAAAGCAGCAGATGAGACAGCATGTCTGATAAATTAGTTTTTCATCTGATAATATTAGAACATGTCAGTAATGTCTGAGGGGCTTTTATAAACACTGTATAACTAATACTACTGGAGAGGGTATGAATTACACAGAGGCTTCTGGGAAGCCCAGTTATGGGGGTGGGTCATTTTACCTCGGCCCCCAAAATGTCTTGAAACGGCCCTGGGTGTGTGACTGAGTTTTGAAGGTGATCTGAATTGTATCAAATGTATAAATATTACATGTGCATAACTTATTGTTTTATACAGGTAAAAACGTGTAGTGGAGATAAATCTGCCCACATTTTACTTTGTTTTCTTGTTTTTATTTAACTATTTTCCTGTCCTGTCTGTCTCTCATCTTCCTGCATCTCCCCTAAACTCTCCAGAAAAACTGCTGCCTGGATTCTTACTTTTTCACCTCATCAGTTACTTTGAGCAGATCAAAGGGATCTCCTGACCGCAAAGCGCGTTTCGATGCTGCGTCAGTGAGGTGAAATCACCGCGCAGTAGCAGAGCGCTTCAGGCACAAATAAGACAGAAAGTAGAGAACATGCGCGGACATGAACGATTGTGTGTTAATTATAGTTTTTGGTTGCGCCACTTTGAGAATGGACCGTGCGCTGGACGCAGCAGCCTGGAGCGCTGAACACCAACGATCATTGCTCTGCCGCTCTCTGCTCAAAAGAGTCCATGAATGATGTAATATAGGTAGAAAACGTTTCTTCCGGCTCCGCTGGATGTGTAGGATATCCAGCTCCCCCATAATTCGATCCTTGCTCCTGGATGAAAAACTGGAGCAGTTGTCGTCGTCTTCCTCCACTTATCCGGGTCCGGGTCGCAGGGGCAGCATCCCAGCTAGGGAGCTCCAGGCCGTCCTTTCCCCGGCCACCTCCACCAGCTTCTCCGGCAGGACCCCAAGGCTTTCCCGGACCAGACTGGAGATGCAACCTCTCCAACGTGTCCTGGGTCGACCCGGGGGCCTCCTGCCGACAGGACATGCCCGAAACACCTCCCCAGGAAGGCGTCCAGAAGGCATCCTGACCAGATGCCCAAACCACCTCAACTGACTCCTTTAGATCTGGAGGAGCAGCGGTTCTACTCTGAGTCCCTCCCGAATGTCCAAGCTCCCCAACCTATCTCTAAGGCTGAGCCCGGCCACCCTACAGAGGAAACTCATTTTGGCCGCTTGTATCCGCGATCTTGTTCTTTCGGTCATTACCCAAAGCTCATGACCATAGGTGAGGATTGGGACGTAGATCGACCGGTAAATCTGGAGCCTGGCTTTCTGGCTCAGCTCCCTCTTCACCACAACAGATCGGCTCAGCGTCCGCATCACTGCAGACACTGAACCAATCCGCCTGTCGATCTCCTGATCCCTCCTACCCTCACTCGTGAACAAGACCCCGAGATACTTAAACTCCTCCACTTGAGGTAGGACCTCTCCCCTGACCCGGAGTTGGCAAGCCACCCTTTTCCGGTCGAGAACCATGGTCTCAGATTTGGAGGTGCTGATCCTCATCCCAGCCGCTTCACACTCGGCCGCGAACCTACCCAGCAAGAGCTGAAGGTCAGAGCTGGATGAAGCTAGGAGGACCACATCATCCGCAAAAAGCAGAGAAGAGATTCTGCTGCCACCAAACTTGACACACTCCACACCACAGCTGTGCCTAGAAATTCTGTCCATAAAGGTAATGAACAGAACCGGTGACAAAAGGCAGCCCTGGTGGAGTCCAACCCTCACCGGGAACAGGTCCTACTTACTACCGGCTATGCGGACCAAACTCAAGCACCTCTGGTAAAGGGACTGAATGGCCCTTAACAGAAAGCCACCCACCCCATACTCCTGGAGTGCCCCCCAACAGGGTGCCCCTGGGGTCACGGTCATAAGCCTTCTCCAAATCCACAAAACACATGTGGATTGGTTGGGCAAACTCCCATGCCCCCTCCATCACCCTTGCAAGGGTATAGAGCTGGTTAACGGTTCCACGGCCAGGACGAAAACCACATTGCTCCTCTTCAATCTGAGATTCAACTATTGATCGGACCCTCCTCTCCAGTACCTTGGAGTAGACCTTTCCAGGGAGGCTAAGGAGTGTGATCCCCCTATAGTTGGAACACACTTTCAGGTCACCCTTCCTAAAGATGGGGACCACCACCCCGGTCTGCTACTCCACAGGAACTGCCCCCGATTACCACGCAATGTTGCAGAGACGTGTCAGCCACGACAGTCCTACAACATCCATAGCCTTGAGATACCCAGGACAAATCTCATCCGCCCCCGGGGCTCTGCCACTGTGTAGTTGTTTGACTACCTCAGCAACCTCTGCCCCCGAGATTGGACAGCCAATCCCCAGGTCTCCCGGCTCTGGTTCCTCCTCGGAATGTGAGTAGGTGGGATTGAGGAGCTCCTCAAAGTATTCCGTCCACCGTCCGACTATAGCCCTAGTTGATGTCAGCAGCCCCCCATCCCCACTGTAAACAGTGTGAGCGAGTTGCTGACTTCCTGTCCTGAGGCGCTGGACAGTTTGCCAGAACCTCTTTGGAGCCAATCGATAGTCTTTCTCCATGGCCTCACCAAACTCCTCCCACACCGAAGATTTTGCCTCGGCAACTGCCAGTGCTGCACCCCGCTTAGCTATCCGGTACCTGTCTGCTGCCTCCGGAGACCCACAGACCAGCCACGCCCTGTAGGCCTCCTTCTTCAGCCTGACGGCTCCCCAAACCTCTGGTTGTCCACCAGCGGGTACGGGGGTTGCCAGCAAAACTGGCACCGGCCACCTTGCGACCACAGCTAGCAACAGCCGACTCAACAATCGCAGGGTGGAACAAGGCCCACTCGGAGTCAATGTCCCCCACTGCTCTCGGGACGCTGTCAAAGCTCTGCCGGAGGTGGGAGTTGAAGACCGTCTTGACAGGTTCTTCTGCCAGGCGTTCCCAGCATACCCTCCCTATGCATTTGGGTCTGCCAGGTCTACGCGGCATCTTCCCCTGCCATCTGATCCAACTCCCCACCTGGAGGTGATCAGTTGACAGCTCTGCTCCTCTCTTCACTCGGGTGTCCAAAACATACGGCCACAGGTCAGATGATATGACTACAAAGTCTGTCTTTGACCTGCAACCTAGGCTGCCTTGGTACCAAGTGTACCGACGGGCATCCTTATATTCAAACATGGTGTTCGTTATGGCCAAACTGCGGCTTGCACAGAAGTCCAATAACGAAACTCCACTTGAGTTCAGATCAGGCGGGCCGTTCCTCCCAATCACACCCCTCCAGGTCATGCTGTCATTGCCCACGTGAGCATTGAAGTCCCCCAGCAGGACAATGGAGTCCCCTGATGGAGCACTATTTAGCACTCGTCCTAGGGACTCCAAAAAGGGTGGGTACTCTGAACTGATATTTGGCCCATAAGCACAAACAACAGTCAGGACCCTTTCCCCGACCCGAAATCCTCTGAACCGTTCTTCGTCTCACCCTTCACCTGAGACCAATTTGTCATGGGAGACCCTACCAGGGGCACAAAGTGCCCCAGACAACATAGCTCCTAGGATCATTAGGGCACTCAGACTCCTCCAGCACGATAAGGTGATGGTTCAGGGAGGAGCACAACTTTTTTTATTTTAATTTGATTATTTAAATTATAAATAATTTGATTCAGTCTCAGCTGAAGTGCCCTCTGTATCACTCATTGTCTGAGAGAGAGAGAGAGAGAGAGAGAGAGAGAGAGAGAGAGAGAGAGAGAGAGAGAGAGAGAGAAACCCGAGTGACCGACGCCGCACGAGTCGTTTTCAGCTCTGTCTTGTCAAATGCACCACGTATGTTACGAAAAAAAGTAACTTTAAATATTAAACCGAAAAAGAGGCGAGCTGAAGAAAACCTAGGGAGTACTGAAGAAACGTGAGCAACAGTGAAACAAGCACAGAGATCCGTTACTGTCTGTGTGTGTGCGTGGATGGGCCGGACGGACTGATGTCCCGGCTGCAGAGTTTTGTGTGTAGAGAGGGGCGGGCGCTTGATTTGACTGGCCAATCACAGAGCATGAAGACAGTCAGTTACCCAATGAGGATTTTCCTTCAGCACGATTACAGATATTTACGAGTTTTACTCGTTTCATGCTCATTTTCGTCAAAAACGCTTTATCCGTACCGGATACTCTTCTGAAATGAGTATCCGGCTCATCCCTACTCTTCACCTTCGCAAGCTGTCTCAAATAATAACAACTGGATTTAGCCACTGCCCTAACTTGATTTTCCAACTTTAGATTGCTGTCCATCCTAAAACCCAGATTTGTCACTAAAGGCTTACTGTACATTGCCATAGAACCCAGGTTCAGAGGTTTTCTGCCAGCAGTACTAGAACCAAGAGCAGTCAACTCTATCTTCTTTTCATTAAAACTCAAAAAATGTACCTCCTCCAATCAACCAGGGACTCAACACTACAACATTCTTTCTGTTTAACGGGCATGTACATCTGAGTATCATCAGCATAGCAATGGAAATCTGTCTCATGTTTCCTAAAGATGGACCCAGGAGGTAACAAATATAAGATAAAAAGCAAGGGACCGAATATTGAGCCCTGAGGTACCCATCACAGTATTGGAGCTGTGGCGATTTTTTAAACTAACACAGAAACTCTTCTGCGCCAGATATGACCTAAACCACTCCAAAGCCACACCACGAATGCCGATGCAGTGCTCCAGACGAGAGATCAAGATGCCATGATCCACTGCGTCGAAAGCCGCCGTTAAGTCCAGAAGAACTAAAAACCCCTGGATCAGTGGCAAGAAGGATATCATTAAAAACTCCCAACAAAGCAGATTCACTGCTGTGAATGGGTTTAAAACCTGACTGAAAAATCTCTAGAACCTTGTTTTCATCCAGAAAGGATCTTAACTGGCCATAAACAATGTAGCATGGTTCAGTACATACTAGAATTAACGCTGTTTGCTATCAGCTTTGTTAAATTCTGAGAAAAGCTCAAACAAGTTAACAATGAAGTTTCTATCACATATAAATATCTAGGATACTATATATTCGATAGAAGTTCATATGCCAAAGAGCTTGGTCTATTTTTAATCCAAAGATTAATTTGTAATTTTAAGATAATTAAATTTAATAGCAAAAGTTTATTTATTTAATCAGAAGTTTAAAGGAAACTTTGCTTTTTCAATAACCAAAAATACACACCATTCTGTGTTTAATTTCAAAGAAGAGTCAGGTTTTTAAAGTTAAGAATTTATTACTAATGTAACCCAACCCGTGCAGGGGCCTCCCTACACCCCGGACTCTGCGTTGTGTAATTTTGTGTTGGATTGGGGTGCACAATAGAGAGACCAGTCGGGCACAGGCGTTCAATTTGTGGCTCGGACCGCGCCGTCTTTTTCTTTATTTAGATGATGGGGCAAACACCACTCCGACTCCGCTGCTGGCCTTTACAAATCACAGTAAACACTGCATCATTATCAGGGGGGGGGGGTTGGCTTAGCCCCAGGAGCTTGACCTTGAACATTTTTTTCACATCCTGCAAAAACTTTGTCAATTAATTCATTATCTGAAGAACATTTAACATAACCTATTATTTTATCACTTTCTTTTCCTTTCCTACCTTTGTGCATTTTCTCTCTTCTTTTTATAAAAATTAACACTTAATCAGTTCATTAGTGGGGTCTATGTTGAAGAAAGATTGTATATAAGTCCATTAAAAATTAGATATGTTATATTTCCAAATAAAGCTATTCATTTCAGTCTACTGCACTTAACAGGGGGAAATGTTGCAGTCATTTGTTTAATTACAACTTGCTTAATTATAAATGTTACTGAAATATGACAAAGAACAAATGAATAATTGTCAAACTTTTATTCTGCCAAATGAGTGTGCAGTTGACAGTTTTAATATATGAATAACACTGATATGATATGGAATAAAGGAGTATGTAATTAACAATTACAAGACAAAATAACAGTATATATAAAAATGAGGGCTGGGACTTGATTAAAAATTTTAATCTAATTAATTAGAGGCTTTGTAATTAATTAATGTAAATTAATCGCATTGTAATCGTTCAGGAAAATGTGCTCTCAAAGCAAAACTTAATTAAAATTATGAGACAGAGAATTAAACATTAGACATAGTTATTACTGTAAAACTAAAGCTTTTAATAAAAATGCATTTTAATTAATCAAATGTCACTGTGTGATATGAAACAAAACCCAAATCAACTAAAATTTATAATTACAAATAGAAAACGCATGGAAAGGGTTCCTGGGCCTTTAAATAGTCTCTCTGTCTAGTTGAATTACTGAAATAAATTTGACTTTGCACCAGATTCTAATTTTTCCAGTTTCACTTGTTTGTATAATTGGGAGTTTTTATTAGCATTTCTACTCAATGTAGTAAAAACATAAATAATAATCCTTCAAAATGACAGTAGAACAGGCACAAATATGATCTAGGACTTAAATGTACTAACCCCGGGTTTCCACGGGAGCCGTCAGCAGCACGTTACTGCAGCAGCACGTCTTGCTCGCGTAAGCTGCTGCTTGGCCCTTCCCACGAGACGCGAAGCAGCAGGGGAGCAGCTGTCACCGACCGAGCACGAAGTCACACGAGTGACTTTGTCAGTAAACACAACAACAAGCAGGAGAAAACTACAACATGGTTTGTGTTTTATGTTCTGTCCGTTTTATAATCGCCAATACGGACCTGAAAAACAAAGGAGACTGCTAGCTAGGTGATAAATTCTCACGGGGACGCACAGTTAGTAACCTTTTTTAAAAGTAAAGCAACCAGAAGGCAGTACGTTCTTTATTCTGAAAATCTCGGTAGCTTCTCTCCATTTCCGCGTCCGATTTCCTGTCTTTCCTTCCCCAAAAATGTCGACTTGACCCGTTTCAGAGGCGTCGCGCGTAGAAAATAGAACCGGCGCGTAAAGGCCGCGACATGCTGCTCCTGAGACGCGGCCGACTCGCGCTGCTGACGGCTGCCGACGGCTCCAGTGGAAAAGGTTCTGTTGACCACAGCGGTTCCTATCAGCAGCTATGACGTGCTGCTGCAGTAACGTGCTGCTGACGGCTCCCGTGGAAAGCCGGGGTAACTTTTAACACCAGAGCAGGCATGGCATGTTCTGAGAATGATCAGGAACACTAACTGGTTCCAGTTGGATGACTGGAGGATGATGGGAAGATAAGAGATCATGGCGAGGAAATAATGATCTGACGAACAGGTGAGCGGACCTTCCTTACATGGGAAGTTCTGCTGTCACGTTAAGAAGGGGATGCTGCAGACCCGCAGATTCACGCCTGCTGCAGCGAATCTGGTGTGATCTCCAGCCTGAACACAACTTCCTCGTTCCTCGCTGCCCCTGATGCACTTAAGCATCCGCCCCTTAGCTGATGACAGCTTCAACACACCTCGCTGCTTAATGATAGTAATGCATGCGATGATGTTTAGACAGTGACTCGTCTCAGAAACATATAACTCCCCGACAGAACTGTTTAGAAAATCATCAGAAAAGTTTCAGAGTGTTTCTGTTTTAACTTAAACTTCTGTTTTAAACTTTAAGACATGTTGTTTGTGATTGTTTACAGAGTAGTGAGAACACGGAGCGTTCTCCCAACGGCAGCCAGGTGCCTCTCGTTTGTCTGACTACTTTCATAAACTACTGTTAGGGCAAAGAATTATTCTGTCTGGTGCTTTCAGCACTGCACAGATGTTACGTAAATGTTAAAAATATAGCTTACCGCAACTTTTGTAAAGTTTCCTGTGCCACCGGGCGGGCAGCTGCAGCAGAGATGATCTCTGAAAAATGTCCGCGACACGGACTCCGTTGTTGTCTGGAAGTTGTTTTTTTTTCAAGTTAAGAAAAGAGGCGGACGGGTTTCCTAAATCCTGCAACAGTCCAAGCAAGGCAACTTCTTTCCGTTTTTATTCCGTTAGTAGCCATTAGCACTGTGCATTGTTGTGTGCATCAGTGATATTCTGTCTACGAGGAAGTCGTGCAATGACAAAGGTTCCGCCGTGCTCGAAATGCAAGCTGCGATTAAATGCGTGAATTTTTTTTAACATGTCGTTTTTTTCTAATTAATCATAATAACGCGTTAAAGTCCCAGCCCTAAAAAAACTCAAAATGATAGGGGGCTTGTGATTATTTTAGGGGGGCTTCAGCCCCCCTAAAACGGACCTAACGACGTCAGCGACTCTGAAGGAGTTTTGCATCAGCTGGTTACAGTGTGTTTATTCGAAGCAAGTCTATCGGCGTGACAGAATGCTTAGTAGAGATTTGGGCGGCCATCCCTCTTATCCTGGTATGGTTCAAAAACTGAACTTTTTGCTGCGGGATTTGGTTTTAACAAAACCCTCAGAACACGCCCTCTCAGCGTCAGAAAGCTTGGTCATGAGGTAAAGACAGTAATAAAGTCAAGAGTTTATTCAAATTATTATTTAAAATTATTATTGTGAAACTTGAAGTGTCCTTCATCTTGGGATGGAACAGCAACCAGATAAAGATGGTGTTTCAGCAGACATCACGGCTCCTGGCGGGTTAATCTGTGGGGCAAAGTTACAGAACGACCCAGCTTGACCCAGCTGGGAAAATGTGACCTTTGTCACACATTAGAGACCATTCATGATGCTACAACAACTTTCCCCAAAATTTTTAATAAATAAGGAAGCTTAGAGATAGGCATAAAATTTGATGTCACAGTAGGATCCAAGTCAGGCATTTTGATCAGAGGCTGTACTATTGCACGTTTAAACAGGAACCACACCCAACTCCAGGCTGCTGTTTACAATAGTCAGGACAGATTGGCCTCGAGCAGAAAAAAAGCTGATGTGGAACAATGTCAATGGGGGAACCAGAAGGTTTTAAATGATCAACAGTCTCACAAAGAGAAGCTAAGGTCACTGGCTCGATCTCATTAAAAACAGCCGATGGAGTAACCAGAATTGAAGTGTCGCTAACCGATGAAGTGATAATCATTCTGATTTCCTCTACTTTGTTTAAAAAGAAGCTTAAAAATTTCTCACAAGTGTCAGAAGATGGTTCAAACCATCACTCTGAGGAGCACTTAACATGGTATAAGACATGAGCTTGTTACAATTTGATAAAATAAATAATAAATAATTAAATAAATTTCTTTTCGGAGCAGAAAATCGAACCAATGTTTGTCTATTGTACACCAGTAGACAATCCACATTTTGGTTAAATTGGAAAAATACAAACACAAAAACACTTAAACCATTCAGCGACAGACAGCCTTACGCATCGGCGCCATTTTGACTGACTCCTGAAAATATAAACGTTTATTCACCTGTAACTGAAGGAGTACAAAGATATGCTGCAGGCGTTTTATTCGTGGACGAAAACGACAAGAAATGTGAGTTTAGAGATGCCGATCGCATGAAGAGGTGAAGAGGAATGAGGGACAAATTTGTCCGTAGTAATGAAAAAAGTCTCTGAAATACATTAAAACAATGTAAACACAATAGTAAATACACTATCGTGGAACGGATATGTGTCTGTGGTAGCAGGATAGCACAGAACAGCTATCCGCCCTCTGTTGTCCTGGCAGGAAATTGTTTTGCAACACTCCCCAGGTGCCGGAGAAGTCTGAAAGCAAAACGTCTCTATCAATATGCGTGCTTCTCTCCCTTGTGGACCTGAAGGAGAAGTATAAATTAGGCTTTAGGCCACCAAAATGATGGAGTCTTATTTCCTGATATTCAGACATCTTGCCACTGATTGGCTAACAGCAACATGACTCTACCACTGACTCTGTTTGCTTTGCAGGATTGATGTTTTATCTCCACAAACACAAGCCTGAATCAGTTCTGTGTGGTGGAGTCACTAAGGCTAACAGTTAGCTTCTACTAGCCAAGATATTCTCTGCAGATTCGTGAACACTAAACCAACAATAGCCTTCCTCGTCATGAGTCAAGATGGGCGATTCCATGAATGTAAAGTGACAGTGTGAAGTAGTTAATGTCAGGCTTCTAATCCTTGAGTTTCATCGTCTAGTTTCTATAAAAAGCTAATGCGGGAGATTGGTGTAGGAGACTTTCATGTTCAACCTGATTATAATAAGAAATAATAATTAAAACATAGTTATTCTGTTATCCACACCTTTAGAATTATTAGAACAAAGTGTCATCGTCATGGATAGCAGAAAACTGACAGATTCACTTTCTGTGATGATGTGCTTCTGACAAAACATTTATTTTTGGAGCCCTGTTACTTCACATGTCCAGCAGAGTGGATACATTAAGATGCAGCAGGGCTTATGAAACATCCCTGTACTTTATCTGATCATAAACGGCATCCATACTGTCGCTGCAGCGTAATAACGCAGTGACTCATATGCTGAACTTAAATCTGTCAGAATGACATATAGGCGCCCCTCACCACCCCACCTACTATATCTAAAGAACAAAGAAATTGTTGTTCCTCACACTCAGAAAAGAATAAAACTGTGTCAGAATTTCTACATTTATTGGTGGTGGCGTCTGATTGATCTGGAATGAAGCTGGTAATTGTGCTTTCCTTTCATGTTGGTTCTGTTTGGATTCAAAGACCAAGGAGGATCACTCTGCCTCCAGCAGGCGCCCACGCTTGGAAGGTTTGCTTAATGCATAAAAAAAGCCCTCCAGAACATCAAACACTGCTGTTACATGGACTGTAGCTGGCTTAAGAAAAATGAACACAAAAAAAAAATTGATGGATTGAGTCATTAAAAATCTGTAATTCAATGTTCTAAAAGCTCCAAGATGTCAACTGAGTTATATATATAACAAACCAAAAGGTTAAAGGAACGTATGTCCCTCCAGAGTATCCAGCAGAGCGACACTGGAAGAGAACTTTAGGAAAAACATCTTATTCAGAAGATAAGAGGGGAAGATTATCCAAAAACAGAGGTCCTCTCCACAACCCAGAGGCGCCTCTGTGCACGGGTGTTTGATTCATTCGCAACAGAAGCTAAAAATAAACTGGAAGTTAATAATTTACAACAGGAAGTCAGATTTGTTTCAAGTTAAGACAAAAAGTGTTGCATGATTTCATCTATGCTATGCTAAATGTTTGAAACAATTGATTACAGTTGACTTCAGGAGCACACTGGCTGTTGCTTTGTTTCACTCTGGACAAAACCTACATTTTTCCTGAAGATACTGAAGATAATTTTTTTCCCTGAATATTTAGAGTTTAATCCCAGTTAAAACCTTCAGATTTTTGTTATTTTTACTTTTTCAATTAATTTTATTGCTTATTGAAGTTCATGCTTCAGTAAGCGATAGGGGTTAAAATGTCCTCAAACTAATTGGATGACCTGCAAGTTAAAGTGAAGTTAGCATCGTTTTACATTCACAGCTGACAGAAACTGTCTAGTTTTGCCGTCCATTTTATTTTTCCAGTTATATTCAGTATTTATATTTTTTGCTTTTTACACAAAAGACAATAATCAAGTTACGATCAGAACTCATTAACGTGTGTTATTACTGAATCAAGACACAATTAACTGAACTAAACATAGCTGAAGATGAACACAAGAATCTTTTAAGGGTTGAGTCAATTATAAATGTTTTTTGGCCTCACAGTAAGTTGACTAAAATAACAAATATTCTTCCATTTTCCACAGTAATTACAGTAACCTGCATGGTAATGTTTACTCCCACAACCAACTTCTTTAGAGAAAACAATTATTTATACAACCAGTCCTTTTCTTTTTATGAAAACAGGAAATCAGCTTGTATACTCCTATATCCCAATTGTTATTTTCAGAATTGTTTAGCAAAGCAAAGTTTAAAACTGAACCAACAGCTACTTTTCTAACTAAACTACAAGAACTCAAGGACAAAACTTACCAGGCCTTTCCATCTAACGTGTATGTGTTACATAACAATGACAAAATGTACTACACAGCAATTAGCCACCATTATAATATTCACCAGAGCCACAAATCCTCTCATGTCCTTGTCATCCTGGAGTGTAGTTTTTTGGCCCACGACATGTAGAATCACCATGGAGGCAAACGTAAGTAATAAAGTATTTATTTCGTTTGGTAGAAGTGCAGGTGAAGGTCTGGGGTTCGGGAGGGTCCAATAGCATTCTGTAGCAGAGACAATGATGAGTAGTTGCAGGAAAATACAAATAAATGGGGTGAGAGGAGGCTTACGGTTTCCAGAGCGTTTGGAGAGCTTGAGAGGAGGGCGAATCAGGTCTGGCAGAGCGAGATGGTTGTGAGGGGTAGAGATGATGGCTGGGAGCTGAGCGCAGGAATCCAAAGTATCCGAGCAGGGCAGGTGAGCGTTGGAGAGCAGGCGGTCAGGGTGAGCGGCGTGGCTGGCAGGCAGGGTGATTCCGGGAGTTTCTTTCTTAATAATAATAATAATACATTTTATTTAAAAGCGCCTTTCAGGACACCCAAGGTCACTTTACACAAAACACGTAATAAAATACAATAAAACAATAATAAAACCCAAAGAAGAAAAAACAGAGAGAAACATTTCAATAAAATCAGAGGTTGTAGGCAGATTTAAACATGTGTGTTTTGAGTTTTGTTTTGAAAAGGGTAAAACTGTCGATGTTCCTGATGTCTGGGGGAAGTGAGTTCCAGAGTCGAGGAGCAGAGCGGCTGAAAGCTCTGCTCCCCATGGTAGCGAGACGGGCAGAAGGAACCGCAAGATGGATGGAAGAAGAAGATCTGAGTGAACGGGATGGGGTGTGAATACTTATAAGGTCTGAGATATATGGAGGAGAGAGGTTGTGGATTGCTTTGAAGGTATGGAGGAGAATTTTGAAGATGGACCTGAATTTAACTGGGAGCCA